>ML360545.1:0-38626 GCA_005239505.1 Nicotiana paniculata
ATATATGTCTATGTTCATGACTAAAATCCTATCCTAGAAATAGAGACACAGTGTATTAGATATCTATATATATATAGAGAGAGAAAATAAAAAAGTTCGAAGAAGATTAAATAGGAAATGAAGTGATCACTGCTATACACTAATGAAGTAGCTAAAAAAAGACTCGCCAAAAAAAATTTACTGAGCTAATCAGAAAAGCTTATATAAGAAAATTAAAAGGTAACCAAGGGAAAACAAAGGATCAAGATGAAGAACTATAAGGGAAAAAAAAGAAGATTATATAGCAGACATAGAGGGGTATAATGGGCATCAAGTGTTAAATGTACAGTTGAAGAGCTAAGATCAAAAGTAAGAAGATAACTACAAATTTAACGCATTTATTCTCAAGGAAGATTATCTTTGACTAATTAATCTTGTGATTCAAAATAAAATTGGATGGGGTCACGAGAAAATTCTGTCCTCCTTTTATTATTGAAGATTACATACTGAGAAACAATATACATTTAAAAAGATATTGTCTATTATAAAATGGGAAAATGTTAATTGAGTGGAAAAATCTATGTTTAAAGAAGAGATTGACTTGTTACAGAATACGCACTCAACAACTGTCACGATCCAAATTCTCTCTCTGTGAATTTTCGTGACGACACCTAATCTCTACGACTAGGTAAGCCTAACACTTTGCGAAAATAAAATGAAAGCATGAATATTACCAACTAACAATAACAATAATTTAAATAAGTAATTGAGATGCCGCTCGGCATATACAATTATCAACTCTCAACACATATATAACACTCCCAAGACCCGGAACACCTTAAGTCACAAGATTTTACGAGTCCTAACTATTTTATACATCACTGTATACGGTTAAAATCGGAGAGCCCAATTTTACGGTCACCACGACGCTCAGAAGGCTCGAAAGTTCAAGTTTTGGCATCAAGGAGTCATATCGAAGTCCCTCGACCTCGAGGCACTGCAAATCGAAGATCGACATAGAAAGGGGGGAGACGTTCGAGGGCACGTGGTTAAAGCTGACAAAATATAGAAAATAGTACAAGCCCGTACCGTGGCACTAAATGGCTATACCAACCATATCTCTTTGCATTTATTACACATGTACTATGTTGAGATTCCCCCTCATATATAAAGGGGACCCTTGTCACTTTTTAACACACATGATACTCAATATACAAGAACAAAAACATCCTCTTACCTTTAACTACAAACATTCTGTACAATTGCTCCTTCAATTTATTGCTTCTTATTTATTGTGTTCTTAAGTTATTCTTCATTTATTACCTGTTATTGATCATAAATAGGCCACTCTTAAGGACTTCAGCACTGTTATATCATTGTCGATAGACCATTTTCAAGCTTCTAAAGCTCGACCTGGAGGCCCTCACCGACCACCCTTGAGACCGATCTCTCTGCTGCTCGGTTTGCATAACCTTGTTTCCTTTTGTTCTTATTTCGTTTCTTCACTTCACATTCAGTATCTACTGCTTAATCGACTGGTATTAAAATATATCACGTATTTTTAGAACCACATAATCAAATATAATTGTAATTACCATTTTCAAGGTAAATACTCTGGCGCCCACTGTGAAGCTAAAAATAATAGTAATTGTTTTAGTGCAGATTTTCTAAAAACACAAGTTATTCTTCACACTTTTTCTTGTCCAAGAATCTTCAATTTCAGGTAGGAAAATGTCTAACTCGGTAAATGCACATGAAAACAACGGCCCTGAGGACCATGGAGAGAACGACGCAGCTACTTCAAGCACCGGTGAACCACTACAAAACCCTGAAGGGTAACCAGCGGAAATCCCCATCGATGAAGGTTTGCGCAACGCTCAGTACGTCGATATAAGCTCCCATAAAGATGGAAGTATGCGCGAAAGAGACCGGCGTGAGGCACAGAGAGCCCCTGCTCATAGGGAGAGAGAAGTTAGCCTTCACGTCATTTTTGAGATGTTGCAAGCACAACAAGTGGCCATTGCTCAACTGCAAAGCCATCAAAAAACTCCAAGCACGATACCACCAGAAACGGCTCCTCGAGGTGTACAGGCACCGGAGAGGTCGAGCAACAACGGTTCAGCAGCCGACCCCACTATTATAAAGATGCTCGAGGACCTCACTAAAAGGGTCGAATCAAGAGAAAACAAGATAGAGGCCAACGAAAAAAAGGTGGCAACTTATAAATCAAGGGTGAATCAGATCTTGTGCGCACCGCCAATTCTTAAGGGTGTAAGATGCAAAGAAGTTCGTGCGAAATCCATTCCCATCGACTGCGGCTCCGAAGCCCATCCCGAAGAAATTAAGAATGCCCAATCTCCCGAAATACAATGGGACCTCGGACCCCAACGAGCACATCAGTGCCTACACTTGTGCTGTGAAAGGTAACGGCCTAAGAGATGACGAGACCGAATCAGTTCTGTTAAAGAAATTCGGAGAAACTCTATCCAAAGGGGCCATGTTGTGGTATCATAACCTGCCCCCGAACTCGATAGATTTACTCACCATGATGGCGGACTCCTTCGTAAAGGCACATGCCGTTGCCATCATGGTAGCTACAAGGAAATTTGATGTCTTCAAAATCAAACAAAGAGAGAACGAGATATTTACGGAGTTCGTGTCCCGCTTCCAATTGGAACGAATAAACGGACCACCGGTCTCCGACGAATGGGCGGTGCAAGCCTTCACTCAGGGCTTGAACGAGCGGAGCTCGATAGATTGAAGCAGCTGAAGCAACACTTAATTGAGTACCTCACCGTGGTTTGGGTGGATGTACACAATAGGTATCAATCGATGATCAGGGTCGAGGACGATCAATTGGAAGCCCCCTCGGGCTCGGTATATTCTAGTAGAGTCTTAGCAAAGGAATCAAGACTTCCAAAGAGAGAGATCCAAGATTGAACAAGGAAAGGTATATACCATATGTAGAGAATCATAGAAATATCCCAAGGCGCAACATACCTCGAAATGATCAAAGGATGGTCTGAGGCCTAAATCCTCGGGGACTTGTAAACAAAGAGAGGTTTCACAGGCATTCAAGGCCGATAGAAGCGCCCCGGTTATCTGAGTACAATTTCAACATTGATGTTTCCGATATAGTATCGATCATAGGTAAAATCAAAGACATCAGGTGGGCAAGACCCGTGCTATCAGATCCCTCTCAAAGGAACCCCAACCTGATATTCAAATTTCACGGTACGCACGACCATAGGACCGAGGATTGCAGACAGCTCCGAGAAGAGGTGGCCCGACTGATTAGCAAAGGGCACCTTCGAGATCTTCTCCGTGACCGAGCGAAAAATCAGTTCCGGGAAAGAGAGGAAAACAAGAAAAATGAAATAGAATAGCCACATCACGTTATCCACATGATTATCGGAAGAGTCGAAGTCCCCCAGAGACCCATTTTCGAACGAACAAAAGTATCCATAACCAGAGAAAAGCGAACTTGGAGCCACATGCCCGAAGATGCCCTTTCATTCAGCGAAGAGGACATCGAGACCTTGTCTCAACCTCACAATGACGCACTGGTAATTTCTTTTCTTTTAAATAAAATTCAAATTAAACGTGTGCTCTTGGATCCAGGTAGCTCGGTCAACATAATTCGGTCGAGGTTGGTAGAGCAACTCGATTTGCTCGACCATATCGTGCCCGCCTCTCGTGTCCTGAATGGATTCAACATGGCGAGCGAAACAACGAAAGGGAAAATCACCCTTCCAGTTAGCGTGGTTGTACAACTCAAAACACCAAGTTCCATGTCATCGAAGGCGACATGAGATACAACGCATTTCTAGGAAGACCATGGATTCACAGTATGAGGTTGGGACCTTTCAACGCTTCATCAAATGATGAAGTTCCCCACAAAGGATGGAATAAAAATTGTGTACCTGGAACAACATGCAACAAAAGAAATGTTCGCAATACACGACGTGGCGCCGACACCGTCACCTTCTACATTGAGGGAGCCAAAAAACAATTATTTAGCCGAGTAAGCAATAACAAACTGCATCCTCGATGAACGATTAAAGGACCATACCGCATTCTTGGAACGAGTAACTGAAGCATATCGAGGCTTGAACGCTACCATAGTTAAGTACAACCCTCTCCCTTTTTCCTTCACATTTTACACTAACCCATGTGCAGGTTCCCAATTCAAAGAACCCTCCAGCTCGAAGGCCTTAGGTTTTAAAGCATGCGTTGCGCATTTTTCCCCTCACGTCAAATTTTATCCCAAATGGGTTTTATTGACGAGGTTTTTAATGAGGCAACACCCATATGCTACCTGAGGAGAACTCACCAAGTATCCAAGGCTTCTCTCCGATCAACCTCGAATAATGGGGGGCATCCCCCCGGGAGATCGCTAAAATATATTAAAGAGGGTCTCGACAAGAGAATGATGTACTGGACCAAACGGTCGAATGAACCGTGTCCACATACAAAAATCGAACCCTCAATGGTAAAAACATGTATAACTTTACCAAGTAATGGGAGAAGAATCTTTCATCACAAAACATTTCATGTGTCATAATAATCTATTATTTTTAAGAGGAGCGGCCCCAGCGCCCAAAATTCACCGACCACTCGGGAACTGTCCTCAACAGTCATCCTATCGAATCACCAAAAACCGAAGCCATAAGACCTCAGGGCCAGTAACTTCAAGCACATAAGCCCTCTATGAGACAATACCAACTCCAGCTCGGGGACTGGCCTCGAATGTAGGCTCATCAAGCTGTCTAACTCAAACCTGCAAGACATCAGGGCCGATAACCTCAAGCACATAAGCCCTCCATGAGGTAATACCAACTCCATCTCGGGGACTGCCCTCGAATGTCGCCTCATCAAGCTGTCTAACTCGAAGTTGTAAGACCTCAGGGCCGGCAACTTCAAATTCATAAGCCCTGCACGAGGAAACACCAAAGAACATAATCCCTCCATGAGGCAATATCAAACTCTGGCTCATGCGCGGTCCTCAAAAGTCGACTCATACCCATAAGACCTCAGGGATGGAAACTTAAAACTCATAAGCCCTCCATAAGGCAACATCAAAACTGTAAGACCTCAAGCAAGGCATGTACAAATTTATAAGACCTTAAAAAGGCATCATCCCGATACCAAAGTCAAGGCTATATATCGAACTTATAAGACCCCTAAAAAGGCATACCTTTGATATAGACGTTGAGGCTATCTCACTCGAGGACTAAAAGTTTATGGCCAAATACAAATGACCACCATCATAAGGCTCCGGACAAACCAAAAGCGACTCGGAAACGCCCGACTGTCGCCATAAAATCACAGGCCTCTACTTACTTCGAAAAGAATCGGTTAACGGCGTACCGACCTAAAGCGTAAGATCCTAATTCTCCAGCTACACTAAAGGTCATACCAACCTAAAGCGTAAGAGCCCGAGTAGCCACCTACTACAGGTCGTATCGACCAAAAGCGCCTAAGGGCCAATTTAAAAATCTAAGGGCCGATGAGATCGAGTCAAATCCAACTCGGAGACTGAGCCCGAAAGGGTTAACTTAAGTGCTTAAGGGCCAAACGTCTAAAAGCCTGAGTCACCGACTACACTAAAGGTCGTACCGACCTAAAGCATAAGAGCCTGAGTCGCCAGCTACTATTCGTACTGACCAAAAATGCCCCAGGGAGAATTTAAATATCTAAGGGCCGATGAGTCGCCAGCCAAAGGTCGTACCGACCCTAATGAGTAAGAGCCCACGAGCCAGCCTAAAAATCCTCAGGGCCAATGTATAACCCCAAGGGTTTTTTCTCGAAGACCAATTCATCAAGCTGATTATCGACAAAGCAAATGAGAATAAACAAAGAATCTTTCATATATATATATATATGTACATTACAAATATGCATCTACAACGCTCCCACAGGAGTCTTTACAAGGAATAAAGAAGTAAAACCTAATCTACTCTAGGGACCAACTCCCTCGGAAGCCTTTAAATACCAGCATCGGCACCGGAAGAAAGGAAAAACTGGGCGTCGATCTCATCCGCCTTGGCCTGCTTTATCTCTTTCGAGAGATCAACGCCCGTAGCATGAATCGTTTCAAGCGTCTCCTTCCGAGACTAACACCAGGATTCATTTCCACTCCTCTCTCCATCAAAATCTCCCTAAGCTCAACCCGAGCATCATCAGTATCTTTCAAATAGACTCACACCTTTTTATCGTCCTTCGCCCGAACTTCTTCAGCTCCAGCCCTGGCATCCATGACCTCGGCCTTCAGATATAAAAGATCAGTCCCGAGCTTGGCAATCTTGCTCGTTTGAGTCGAGCTATCTTCTCGAACATTCTGAAGTTATATCTCGAGGGCAGCAACCTTAGCCAAAGCATTCTTTTGGGCTGCACATGTATGCCTATCTGCGCTTTAGACGCTTGGCATTCAGAATTAACTTGCCTGACTTCGCCCCAAAGAAGCTCCAACACTTCGGTCCTTCCCTGCAGCTGAAACACCAACGCGTTAGTTCCCAAAAGCGAGAAAAGAAGCACATACTCCTTCGGGATAAGGTTTAGCTGACCCTCGAGATTGCCTTTGTAGTTCAGTCTTCGATGCATCTCCACCCGAAGATGTATAAACTCTTTTGTCTCCTTATTGCAAAGAATCTTGAGAGATTTTTCCTTACCAAAGCTTCCCGCAACCTGGTCTCACAGCGAAGCAACTCGAGCTTGAGTTTGCAAAAACCTACAAAAGAGAAACTTCGATTCAAAAAAATGAAGATTCATAGCTAACGAGCTAGCAAGGCCGATAAGAACTCACCTCTGAGCAGAACCACTGAGCCTCCTCAAAAGTCTAACATATATCTACTGGTTATGCCCCATCGGTCCTAGTTGAACCTATCTCAATAGGGGCATTCCCACTCGAAACCTCTCTTGGTTCGGGCGGCCCCTGGTTTTGAATGTCCCTCGAAGTACCTTCGAGGGCTGAAGCAGAAGGTGGAGGAGGACTGTTGTTCTTCCTCTCTCGAAGAACCTCTTCTACGAAGTTAGAGGTCTCAGGCCTGGTAGAATCGACAACCTTGGAAGGGCCCCCCAGCTCGAGCCGTGGACAAAGAATCTTCCCACCAAGGAGAGCTGGTGTCCGCAGAATGACCAACGTATATAAAGCTCTCCTAAGAAACGACATCTCCTTTATGTCTCGAAGAGCGCCCCACTTCGTTAAGGGTGTCCTCTTCTGAAGAGGATCTTCTTCGCTTATTGTCCTCCTCTGGGCCTTCCCTCTCCTCGAAGGTGCACGGTCTCATTTCGGAAAACCTACCAACACCTGCAGTGGAAAAGGTAGTATACACAAAAGAAAATATTCATCAAAAGTGCAACCACACGGCTCGTACCATGGTGCTTCGCTTCCCATATTCCATTCGACATATCATGCCACTTGCATTCGTCGTATATTTAGAATGCTTCCAACCTCCGAGTCCAGTCCACAAGATTGGGGACCTCCCCCGGCACCCACGAGACCGCTGAAAAAGAAATAAAGAAACACTCTTACAAATCAGTGAAAGCAAGAGACAGTAAGGTACGACGTGGAACTTATGCCTGAAGTTCCATTTTTGGGAAATGGTAAGAACTTTTCTGGAATGATATCGACGGTCCTCACTGGAACAAATAGACTCATTCATCCTCAATTTCGGTCCTCATCATCATTGGCAATGAATAGTCTGGTGGACCGGTGTCGTAACACAATCAGGACTCAACAAAGATGAGACTGATATAATATGATAAGGTTGCTGAGGGTACACTCGAGCTCAGCCTTTTCGGTGAAGTACCTCATCATCAGTACTATCCACCAAAAGGGCGGATGAATCTTCAGCAAGGTGACTTGGTACCTTTTACAAAATTCGAGCACGAGTCGGTCGAGGGGATCTAATGTAAACGGGTACGTATACACGGTCAAGTATCCTTCTACATAAGTCATAACGTTCTCTTCTCGAGAGGTTATCTGCATCATCACATTTTACGCCAAGCTACAGTCTCTCATCACGTCCTCGAGGTGGTTTTCTTCTATTGATCAGACGAACCTCAAAGCATGCTCTTGATGGCCCGGGGCATCGAAGGGTTTCTCTAATGCGAAGTCCTTCTTCGGAGCAAAGCAGTACAAAGTCAACTCACCATACGCCGGCGGTATACTACTGTCTAGCTTAAGAGTAGAGGAAGATTTTCCTTCTTCTTTGTGAACAGATTCGGGCACGGCAGCCATAACTACTCAAGTAGGGATAAGTAGGAAGGGATGAAAGTAGTTTTTGCAAAATGGGAAAGGGATGAGAGAGTTGAAAGGAAAGCTAAGTTTTGCAAAGATGCAAGAGTTAGAATGAAGAAGGAGAAAGAATATATATATATACAGAGAGAGAGAGAGAGAGCGAAAAGTGGCCAACCAACTGCCTTGAAGGCCATCAATTTCTAACAAAGTCGTCATAAACGTTTTGGGGAAATGTACCGGTGGGGCCACATTGCTCAGTTCACGATCACGTCACATAAATAACACCGTCATATGGCATTCGGGGGGTCAAAGCTCACATCCCAACCTAGCCTCGAGAAGGCGTCCGGTCTTAGGGGGATCTACTATCGTAAGTGTGAGTTTCGAGGATCTATGAATCGAGGAATGAAAGTCGATTGGCACGTAAACATTACGAGACAAAGTTTTTGCAATATATGAAAAGAAGTATTCTATTTAAAAAAATATATTTACAGAGGTGTCTTTTACAAAAAATTCCTCCAAAGGGTCCCATATGCAGAAAGAGAAGAAAGAAAATAAACAGGAGAGTCTACTCTTCGCCTTCGCCGTTTTCCGAGCCGTTGTCAGTGCTCTCGTTCGACGTAGTCGATATTTCTATATCTTCCTCCAAGGCTCTGGCTTCTTCGACCTCAGTAGAAAGATCGATGCCCTTAGCGCTCACTTCCTCGAGGGCTTGTTTCCTGGCTTGAATACAGGCATAAGCAACTGCCCTAGCCAACCTTAGCTCGTCCTTCTCAGATATCTCCCTGGCCCAATCATTTGCAATAGCAGAGTCTCTCTTGTATGAGGAGACATATTCAATGGCCTAAAATTTGGCAGCAGATAGTGCAGAAGCCTCCTCTTGAGCACCTTGAAAAAGGTATTGAACCCAAGATAGCTTCTCCCGAAGTTCCTCCCTCTCCGAAGCCGCGACATCATTAAGCCGAGCAAGCTCTAGGATTTCGGCACCCTTGACCACAACCACCTCTCGAAGACGCTCCAGCAGGGCGTCCTTCTGCTTGATATGAAAAGCATAAAATAAGTCGGTCAGCACAAGACATTGAAACTTAGATAAAAGTATGGGTACCAGCATACCTTCTCGATGAGGTCGGCCCTCTCCCAAAGTGCTCTCTCCAAGTTTGCCCGGAGGTTGGTCAGTTCACCCTCCTTTCGAGCACATAGAGCCTCCAGCTCGACAGAGTTCGACATGAGCTTCTCAAGCTCCTCTCCATGATGAGTCAACTCATATTGCATCTTGGAGAAAGCTTGATCATACAACTTCTTGACGTGCAAACAGAGGAAAGGGAAAATAAGAAAACATGAATAGAAGATCTAAAAATAGCATGTTACTTCTCAAAAGTCACCTGCTCTTCGAGCCTCTCAACTTCCTCGAGAGAAACTGGGGCATCAACATCGCTCTCCTCATCAACCCAAACGCATCATCCTCCCCACGAGAGGCTCTAGACCAGGAACACCCCTAACTTTAGCATCCCGTATCTCTCCCGGAGAAAACGACGGGCCTCATTGAAATCCTTCGGCCGAATCGGCCTCTATCGCGGTTTCTTCCCGATCCCAGAAAGCTCAAATAGAAAGCCCTCCGAGCTCCTCACCACTGATTATGCCATGTCGAATGAGCCTCTCGAGGACGAACGCCCAACAACTCTCGAAGCATGAACACTTCGTTTCCACCTTTATACCAAAGGGCAGACGTCGTCGCTTTCTTCCTTGGCCCGTAGGCTCTCAGTGGCCGTCGAGGACAAGACCGTGGCATCAGTTTTAGGCTTCCGAGCCTTTGTCCTTTTTGATTTTGGAGACTCCTCCGTGGCCTCCTTCTTCCTTTTCTTATGTATGGCGGCTTTCGGGGCCCCTTTCTCACCAGATGGAGGTGATCTCATCAACACGCCTTCACCGAGGCCAGCACAAGTGTGTTATATTAGAAAACATCATCATCGAAAGTTCTTGCAGATAAGGAAAAAACAAATGGCAACTGTAGCATACCATCGTTCTTTGCCTGCCACCTTGTCTTAGCCAACTCACGCCACACGCGTTTGTTATAAGGGAAGCGGATTCCAAAAGCCTGATCCACCCCGGAAGGTCCTGGACCGCGCCGCGAAACCAGACAGTGGCTCTACAGTCAAAAGAAAGAATATTCAGAACCGTTAGAAAGAGAAAAGAGGCGGTAAAGCATAATTAACATAAGGGCACTTAAGTTTCATGTTTCACTCCTCCGGGAATTGCAGTATATCAGTGGGGATGGCATCCAAAGTTCTAACCCTGATGAATCGGCCATCCATCCCCGATCCTTATCCTCGTCAATGCAGGCGCGGAATGCCTTGGTAGATTGGTTGTGTAGTTTAATCAGGCCCCCACGGAAGAGGCGAGGGTTGTACAGTCTAATTAAATGGTCGAGGGTAAAAGTCATTCCCTCGACCATATGGGAAATATGTCAAAACATGTATACGATCCTCCAAAAAGAAGGATAGATCTGACCGAGTGTCACTCGGTACTGATGGCAAAAATCAAGAATCGCCGGGTAAATTGGTGGAGAAGAAGAATCGACGAGACCTAAGGTGAAGGGATATGTATATACTAAGGAAGCCAGCCTTGTGTGTACCAATGCTCTCATCAGCCGTAGGAATATCTACTCGAGCTGCCTCCCCCTAGCGGTATTCATGTTTTACCTTCTCTACATCCGATGCTACACTTGTGTATTAGGATATGGGCTTGCATCGACCTGGGTAGAAGGTGGTTTTGTATTGAGAAGCTGGAAATGGTGTCAAAAGGGCCTGGAGTGCATTTTTTGATGGTAGGAGGAATTTCGGACGTGACGAAGAGGCGGCTCCCTCTGTTTGTGGAACCGTTTTTGAAGTTTTGGTCATGATAATAATCGAGTTTTGAAACGAGAAGACGAGAAAACGTACGCAGAAAGAAGATAAAAATGGAAAACACTTAGCTAAATTTGAAGGTTTGGAGAAGATGAAGAAGATTCAAAACTATGAAAAGCCACAAGGTTATAGTATTTACAGAGGCCATTTAGGCATGCAAGAAGCGGAAGGGTCGAAATCGTGACGGTTCATGGGCCTCTCGAGAATTGTGTTTGACAACAACCTCTGTGCAGCTTTTTATGTCGCATTATTTAATGCTATGAAGGGAATGATGTCACAATAGGAGAGTCGAAAAGACAAAAGTCAAGACCGTTTCTTATCTCTAATAAACGCATGGACTATGTGTATACGGCTAAAATTGGAGAGCCCGACTTTATGGTCACCACGATGCTCAGAAGGCTCGATGGTTCAAGTTTTGGCATCAAGGGGTCATATCGAAGGCCCTCGACAAGTGTAAACTGAAGATCAACATAGAAAGGAGGGATACGTTCGAGGGGCACGTGGTTAAAGCTGACAAAATATACAAAATAGTACAAGCCCGTACCGTGGCATTAAATGGATGTACCATCCATATCTCTTTGCAGTTATTACACATGTACTATGTTGGGATTCCCCCTCATATATATAGGGATCCCCCTTCACTTTGTAACACACATGATACTCCATATACAAGAACAAGAACATCCTCTTACCTTTAACTACAAACATTCTCTACAATTGCTTCTTTAATTTATTGCTTCTCATTTATTGTGTTCTTGAGTTATTCTTCATTTGTTACCATTTCTTGTCGATAGCCTTGTTATATTCTTGTCGATAGACCATTTTCAAGCTTCTAAATCTCGACCTCGAGGCCCTCACCGACCACCCTCGAGACCGATCTCTCCGCTTCCCGGTTTGCATAACCTTATTTCCTTTCGTTCTTATTTCGTTTGTTCGCTTCACATTCAATATCTACTTCTTAATCAACTGGTATTAAAATAGATCACGTATTTTTAGAACCACATAATCAAATATAATTATAATTACCATTTTCAAGGTAAACAATCACTGTCTATGCAGCTCAAACAATAGAATTCGACAACTACAACACGAAAACCTACAACTTAGACTAAGTACAAGTCAAGGAATAGCATGAAAACTTACTAAACATGCTGAACAGAGTTCAGATAAACAATTAAGGTATGTAGGCATGCTATTTTGGTATAAGAGGATACTACACATGTCGATAAGATTAAAATAAGAAGGAAAACAGGTCATTTCTTAGTAGAAATCGGGTTTTTACAACAATTAGCCCGTGTACGTACTCGTCACCTCACGTACATGGCGCTCACATATCAAAAAAAGTATCAAATCCTAAGGGGATTTCCCCAACACAAGGTTAGGCAAGCCACTTACCTCAAACCAAGCTCAATTAGTCTGTAATAATGCTCTTTCCAATAAAATTCCAACTCCGAATCGCCCAAATCTAGCTAAAATCATTTACATAACATGAATACAACTACAAGGAACTAATCTAGTTAGTGTAATATGAGCTAAGGCAAGAATTTGGAAATTCGCCTAAAAAGCCTCCCCGGACCCACGTCTAGGATTCGAGTAAAAGTTACCAAATATAAACACCCATTCACTCACGAGTTAACTCTACCAAAATTATCCAATTCCAATGTCTATATCCCAATCAAAACTCAGAAATTTGTTTGACGAATTTTCCCCCCATTTTCCCAACTATCTTGTCTAATTTCCTTAATTAAATGAAGAAAACAACTATAGATTAATGAAATACAACCAAAAGAGAGTTAGGAATCATTACCCTAAAGCTCACTCTGAAAATCACTTGAAGAACCGCCAATTTCCAAGCTCTCAAGTCCAAAAATTAACAATGAACTAAACCCTCGCACTTGGGTCTTTTCTGCCAGTCAAACCGCACCTGTGGTCAATTACCCGCTTCTGCGGTCCCTCTTTTGCAGCTAAAACTCCGCACCTACGGAGTTTCATTTAACTCCCTGACTCGCATCTGTGCACAACCATCCACACCTGCGAATGCGCATCTGCACTCACCCCTCCGCTTCTACAGAAACTTGACCAACTCAGCTTCCTCCTCCATTCTGCTTCCGCGAGCACCCTTCCACAGATGCGGCTCCCCTTCTGCAGCTTACGCATCACTTTTGCGACAACTGGATCTCATGATCAAAAGCGCACCTACGCCCTTAACTCCGTATGTGCGAGTGCGCACCTGCAGTCTCCCCACCGCAGGAGCGAAACACCAGAAACCAGCAATATCAGAATTTGCATAAGTCCAATTTTCCATCTGTTAAGCACCCGAAACTGAACCGAGGCCCTCGAGACCTCAACAAAACATACCAACCAATCCTAAAACACCAAAAGTATTTAGTCGAGCCCTCAAACACCCTCAAAAAACAATAATCATGAATCATCCTCCGATTCAAACTTAAAGAACTTGGAATTTCAAATTTGGACAATTAATGCTGAAACCTATCAAACCACGTCCGATTGAACCCAAATTTTACAGACAAGTAACTTTCAACCCTATGGACCAATTACAACTTTCAAAAATCGAAATAGTATCCCGAAATAAAAAATTCCACTGCCGACCAATATCTGTAAAACTTTGAATTTCGCCACGTCAAGCCTAAATGAGCTACCAACCTCAAAAACACAAATCCAGACACGCCCCTAAGTCCAAAATTACCTAACAGAGCTAACGGAACCAACAAAACTCCATTCAGGAGTTGTCTTCACACATTTTCGACTACGGTCCAAACCTTAAGGCTTAAGCTCCCGTTTATTAAGTTTCCCAAACACTTCCCAAGAACCCAAACGAAACTTCCCGACAAGTCATAATCGTAGAATATAGTTACGCAGAAAGCAGTTAATAATGGATCGGGGCTATAACTCATAAGACGATCGGCTGGGTTGTCACATCCCCCCTCTTAAAATAATCGTTCGTCCTCGAACGAGTATAGAGACATACCTGAAGCTGTGAAAAGATGAGGATAATAGCTGCACATATGCTACTCGGTCTCCCAAGTTGCCTCCTCGACCGGTTGACCCCTCCACTGAACCTTTACTGAAGCAATGTTCTTTGACCTTAGATTTCTGACGTGCTTGTCCAAAATAGCCACTTGGTCCTCGACATAATATAGATCATTGTCCAACTGGACTGAGCTGAAATCCAATACATAAGGCGGATCACCGTGATACTTCCAGAGCATAGAAAGGTGGAATACCGGATGAACTCCTGCAAGGCTGGGAGGTAAAGAAAACTCATAAGCAACGTCCCCAATACACCGCAAAATCTTAAAAGGACCAATGTACCTCGGGCTCAGGTTTCCCTTATCTCAAACCTCATAACGCGATTCATAGGCAGTACTCGAAGCAAGACACGGTCTCCAACCATGAATGCTACATCCCGAACCTTGCGGTCCGCATAACTCTTCTCTCTGGAGTGAGCTGTGCAAAGTCGATCCCGAATCACCTTCTCCAAGGAATCCTGGATCAAGTCTGTACCTAACAATTTGGCCTCGCTCGGCTCGAACCAACCCACTGGGGACGGACACCGCCTACCATACAGAACCTCATATGGTGCCATCTGGATGCTCGACTGATAACTGTTGTTGTAGAAAAACTCTGCAAGTGGCAAGAACTGGTCCCATGACCATCCAAACTCCATGAACTGGTCCTCTAATATCTGAATAGTGCGCTCGGACTGCCCTTCCGTCTGAGGGTGACATGATGTGCTCAGCTCAACTCTAGTACCTAACTCCTGATGTACGTCT
Organism: Nicotiana paniculata; assembly: GCA_005239505.1. Taxonomy (NCBI): domain Eukaryota; kingdom Viridiplantae; phylum Streptophyta; class Magnoliopsida; order Solanales; family Solanaceae; genus Nicotiana; species Nicotiana paniculata. The sequence continues at coordinate 14,916 of ML360545.1, forward strand.
CTCTACAAACGTGATGTAAACTACGTACCCCGGTCAGAGAATATGTAGTCTGACTATCTCATGGATGTATATTCAAGCCAGCTGCTCGAAAGAATATGTAGTCATCACCGGAATGAAATGAGCTTACTTGGTCAGCCTATATACAATCACCCAAGCTGCATCAAACCTCCACTGAGTTTGTGGGAGTCCAACAATCAAATACATAGTGATCCGCTCCCATTTCCACTCCGGAATCTCCAACTTCTGAAGAAACCCACCTGACCACTTATGCTCATACTTCACCTACTGGAAATTTAGGCATCGAGCAACATACTCCACTTTGTCCTTTTTCATCCTCCTCCACCAGTAATGCTCCTTCAAGTCCTGGTACATCTTCGCGACACCAGGATGAATAGAGTACCGCGAGATATGAGCCTCCTGAAGAATCAACTCATGCAAACCATCAACATTAGGCACACATATACTGCGCTACATCCTCAATACGCCATCATCCCTAACGTTGACCTCCGTAACATCACCGTGCTGGAACGTGTCCTTAAGGAAAAGTAGTTACGGGTGATCATACCAACGCTCCCTGATACGATCATAAAGAGAAGATCGAGAGACCATACAAGCCAACACTTGACTCGGCTCGGAAATATCCAATCTCACAAACTGGCTTGAAGATCCAATGCTAAGGGTCCTCTGTTGTTAGAAGATATGCCAAACTCCCCAACTCTCCGCCCGGTGACTCAAAGCACTGACCACCACATTATCCTTCACCGGGTGGTAGAAATGGTTATAGCATAGTAATTAAGTAGCTCCAACCACCTCCGCTAATGCAAGTTAAGATCCTTTTGCTTGAATAAATTCTGCAAACTCCAATGATCGCTGTAAATTTCACAAGGAACACCATAAAAATAGTGGCGCCAGATCTTCAGGCCGTGAAGAATAGCTGGTAACTCAATGTCGTGGACATGATAGTTCTTATCATGAACCTTCAGCTGTCTGGACACGTAGGCAATCACCCTATCGTCCTGTGTCAACACCACACCAAGACCAATATGCGATGCATCACAATATACAATGTAAGACCCCAAACCTGTAGGCAATACCAATACTAAGGCTGTGGTCAATGTTGTCTTGAGCTTCTGGCTATCCTCACACTCCTCTGTCCACCTGAACAGAGCACCCTTTTGGGTTAGTCTGGTCATAGGTGTTGCAATAGATGAGAATCCCTCTACAAAATGGTGCTAATACCCCACCAAACCAAGAAAACTACGGATCTCTGTAGCTGATGAAGGTCTAGGCAAACTCCGCACTGCCTCCACCTTCTTCGGATCAACCTTAATCGCATTACTGGATACTACGTTACCCAAGAATGCCACTAGATCTATCAAAAACTCACGCTTAGAAAATTTTGCATAAAACTTATTCTCCCTCAAAGCCTGAAGCATAGTCCTCATGTGCTGCTCGTGGTCCTCCCGTATCCGTGAGTACACCTGAATGTCCTCAATAAACACAATAACGAAGGAATCAAGATAAGGCCGGAACACACTGTGCATCAAATGCAGAAAGGCTGCTGGGGTATTTGTCAGCCCAGAAGACATGACAAGAAATTCATAGTGACCATATCTGGTCCTGAAAGCAGTCTTCCGCATACATGGCCCCCGAATCTTCAATTGGTGATAGCCTGAACGTAAGTCAATCTTGGAAAACACCTTGGCACCCAGTAACTGATCAAATAAGTCATTAATGCGAGGCAATGGATACTAGTTCTTCACTATAATTTTGTTCAGCTGGCGATAACCATTACGCATACACATAGCACCATCATTTTCCTTCACAAACAAGACCGAAGCACCACAATGTGACACACTGGGCCGAATGAGCCCTTATTAAGAAGCTCCCGCAAATGATCCTTCAACTCCTTCAACTCAGGAGAAGCCATACGGTAAGGAGGAATAGAGATGGGCTGAGTGCCCGGCAACAAATCAATGCCTAAATCATGTCTCTGTCAAGCGGCATGCCCGGAAGATCAGCTGGAAACACATCTAGGAAATCCCTATACTAACATCTCTCACATAAGCTAGATACGCATCACACCCCTTCTCAACCATCCGTTGAGCCTTAAGAAATGGAATAACTCTACCGGGAGTATACTCTAAGGTACCCCTCCATTATAATTGCAGTAAGCCTGGAATAGCCAGTGTCATGGTATTAGCGTGACCATCAAGAATAGCATAATGGGGCGACAACCAGTCCATGCCCAAGATAACACCAAAATCTACCATGCTGAGTAATAATAAATTGCTCTGGTCTCAAAAACACTAAGATCAATCAAATACGATTGATATACGCTATCCAAAACAAGAGAATCTCCCACTGGAGTAGACACATAAATAGTGGAACTCAAAGAATCTCGAGATACGCCCAAATATAGAGCAAAATAAGAGGACACATATGAATACGTAGAGCCTGAGTCAAATAATACTGGCGCATCTCTATGACATACTAGAACAATACCTGTAGTGATAGAGTAGGAAGAAACTGCCTCTAAACGAGCCAGAAGCGCATAATACCTGGCCTGGCCTCCCCCTCTAGGGCGACCTCGACCCAAGACCTCCACCTCGAGCTGGCTGAGCAGGCGGGAGATCACCCTGCAAATGTACAGGGGGATCTCCTGGAATACCATTCCATAGTCCTCAAGTAAATATGCAAGACATGGGGGATCTCTCCGAATAACATTCCGTAGTCCCATAGTAAATATGCAGCTCAAACAATAGAATTCGACAATTAACACACGAAAACCTACAACTTAGACTAAGTAGAAGTCAAGGAAGAACATGAAAATTTAGTAACAATGCTGCATGGAGTTCAAATAAACAATTAAGGCAAGTAGGTATGCTATTTTGGCCTAGCAGGATACTACACATGCTGATAAGACTCAAATAAGAAGGACAGCATGTTATTTCTTAGTAGAGATCGGGCTTTTACAACAATTAGCCCGTGTACGTACTGGTTACCTCACGTACACAGTGCTCACATATAAAAAACAGTACCAAATCCTAAGGGGCGTTTCCCAACACAAGGTTAGGCACCCCACTTCCGTAGCATAGAAACATGGAATACTGGATGAACTCCTGCTAGGCTGGGAGGTAAAAAAATCTCATAAACAACCTCCCAAACACACCGCAACACCTCAAAAGGACGAATGTACCTCGATCTCAGCTTGCCCTTCTTCCCGAACCTCATAACGCCCTTCATATGCGATACCCGGAGCAAGACCCGCTCTCCAACCATGAATGCTACATCGAGAACCTTCCAATCCGAATAAATATTTATCTAGACTGGGTTGTGCAAAGTTGATCTTGACACACATTCATCTTCTACCTAGAATTGAATTCGGAGGTCCCTAGCTTGAGTTGTCGCATTTTGTCGAGAATTTGAAGTTTAAAGGTTTAATGAATATAAGGATTTGACCAACGTTTGACTTTGTTGATACCAGGTCCGTATTTTGGTTTCGAAATTTGGTATAGGTCCATTACTATATTTATTACTTGTCTGCAAAATTGGTGAAAAATGGGATTGGTTTGACGTGATTCGGACGTCCGGTTGTTAAAATAGAAATTTTAAAGTTTCAATAAAAATTCTATTTGATTTGGTGTCTGATTTATAGTTCTAGGTGTTATTTTGGCGATTTGATAGTGCGAGCAAGTTAATATGAAATTTTAGGACTTGTGTGCATGTTTGGTTTGGATCCCCGAGGGCTCGGGTGAGTTTCGGATAGGTCACAGAGTGAGTTTAGACTTATAAGAAATGTTGGTGTTCATCTAATTTGGTGCAGTTCCCTGACCTCGCAATTGTGAGGTCAGTGTTCACAATTGCGAATGTCGTAAATTTCTGTCATGATCGCAATTGCAAAGAAAATCTTCGTAATTTTGAAACGGGCTGGATTAACAATGTTAGCAATTGCGATAAAAATGGTCGCAATTGCGAGATGTCCAAGTTCGATTTTGCGAAAAAACCACCACAACTGCAATGGCAGCAGAAGTGTGACAACTTCACATTCTCTCATTCTTTCAGATTTTCAAACTTACAAACCCTAAAAACCATTTTCCCAAGATCTCTTCTTCCCCAATTACTTGGTAAGTGATTTTGACCTACTTTCTTTCAGTTTTCCCGTACACTTCATAAGATTTCAACCTAAAATCTTGGATTTTCATGGTGGAAATTGGGGGTTTGGGTAGAATTAGGGATTTTTGTATAATTAGAATTTAGATCTCAAATTGAGGTCAGATTTCGAAACAAATTACATAACCGGGCTCGGGGCTGAATGGGTAATCAGATTTTGGTCCGAATTTCGTGTCCGGACCAAGGGGACTCAGGAGTTTACTTTTTCAAGAATGACCTAAATTGAACATTTTTCATTCGTGGATAGTTCCCAAGGCTTATTTTTAATCTCTTGGTTGATAATTTTCTAGATTTGGTTGGTTTGGAGGCTTGTTTGAAAGTCAAAGTCGTTGTTCAGGTTTGAGTTGATTTTTGGGTGAGAGGTAAGTGTCGTGGTTAACCTTGACTTGAGATATTAGGACTTGTTTGCTACGTGCTACTTGTTTAAATGTTGGGTTCAATGTATATGCGAGGTGCATCAACTCGGATTAGCATTTGGAGACTCGATGTAGATCTGCTGGCATCCGGAGACCTTGAAGTCCTGTTTCAGTTTCCCTTTGTACTGTTCTTTTCATTTGAGACAGTTGTATTTATTTCGAACCCTATTTGTAGAGCCTATAGAATCTCGTGTACTTGTGACTCCAGGTCCGTGTTGTACTTAGATATTGTTGGTTTTTATGTCATTTCGTACTGCATTTTAGTTTCATTGCGGTTTAATTGGTTTTACTCATTTGTATTTATTAAAATTGGCTTAAAGATCCTCTAATGTTATCTTGCCTAGCAAGTTAAATGTTAGGCGCCAACATGATCTCGAAGGTGGGAATTCGAGGTCGTGACCGTATCTAAAAATATTCATTTTATGTACTTGAATCGGGTGTTGCGATGCGTATTTTTGTAGTTGAAACTAACATATAAAATAAAATACTGCGACGTATTTGTGACAAGTGATTTTTGTCTCCAGTGTTTTTAGAAATGGTTCTCAAAATATTTTTTCGACGTATTAATTATAACGATAAAATGAATTAAGTTTCCATAATTTGGACTTTGATGACCATTTTTTTTCTTTTGCAGCCACAAGAGATCAAAAATTTCAGAGACTATACCTCACCTTCCTTCAAATTTAGATATCTCTTAATCGAGACTGAAGATGGCATAGAACAAACCAAGATTTTGATTCACACCCCACAACCTGGACGGTATGCAGCCGCATGGCCTTCTTTGAGGAACTCCCTTCATGTAGAAAGTTGTACCTTGGAGCACAAATCTGCTTCTAATCCATTGTCCAAGATGTGGTCTCTCCAAGCTCAAATCTATCACCACGTAAACATTGTTGGATCCCTTCCAAACTTAGGGTGTCGTATAATTCAAGGCGAAGTACGTTGAGGGAATCACTACAACAATCGAGGGCGAGTTGTCATGACCCAAACTGGAGGATCATGACTACCACCCTGGGCTATACTTGCCGAGCAGCAACATACATTTTATCTAACCTTCTTTATTATCTTTAAGGGCCGACGAGATCAATATAAGTGGTAGATATGGATCATGAACAATCAATAATGAAAGATAATTCATGAACACACATCACATGGGATGACAAGATGTCACGACCCCAAATCCTAACTGGTCGTGATGGCGCCTATCGTGCAACTAGGCTAGCCGACTACCGCGTGTTCACAATTTCTTTTGAAAATCCCATTTAAGTTTCAAGCAATTCATAACAATATACAAAAAACTTCTTAATATAATAGGCAAATTTTATACAGTACTGCCTTCCCCAAAACCCGGAGCCAACATGTCATGAACATCTAGTGAAATAATCCAAAATAAACTATTATAATACAAAACTCTGAATCAAAACTAAATACAACAGGATGGGAAAAAAAAGATGCTGCGAACGCTGAACAACTACCTCTATATCACACGACCCGGTTCCGCTGCGATGTATATAAAAGTTAATTCTCGATATCTGCTCCTGAATCTGCACACAAAGGTGTAGGGAGTAATGTGAGTATGAAAACTCAGTAGTAATGAAAATAAATCAAGTCTAAGTAGCAAGGAATCACATGAAAACCAATGCTATCAAGTCACAATATACACACCCTTACTTTCCAATAGTATAACATCGATATACAAACCATCATGTCTTAAAATCAACTTCATAAAAGTCCTTTAAAGAACACACATTTGTAAGAACTTTAAAACAAAGGTTTGGTATGCAAATAAATGCAGTAAAATCATAAGTAGCCCCTCGGGCAAATTATGTTTCACAATCAGCCCCTCGGGCATGCCTCACAATCCCTCAGCAGCTCACAATCACTCAGCACCCTACAATAACTCATGCCTCCCAATCACTCATCACTCAAACTCGGTGCGCTCACTGGGGGTGTGTACAGACTCCGGAGGGGCTCCTTCGTCCCAAGCGCTAATATCACTCAGCACCTCACCATCACTCTTGGCCCTCGCCCACACTTGGGGGAAAAACTCGAAAAGCTCCTCGGGTGAAGTAGTAGAACGGGGTGCTCGACCCGAAAACATCATTTTAATGTTCATGTAGTGTAAATCAAGCTGAGTTTCAAATAAAATAGTATGCACAAAGATGCTGAGTAAAATCATCAACAGGTAGTGAGGAAAAAAAGAGTAAAACGCCGTCAAAGGGTCTAAACAGATCAGCACGAGGCCCCAAACACCGCTTTTAGCCCAAATAATTCACAAATCTTTAGAACATAATTCAACATAAGATTTTGAGTAAAAATGCAACTCATTAGTCGCCGCGGAGAGGACCTAGTTCAATCCAAAAATCAGTACACGCCACATATTCGTAATCCGACATGTGCGCTATTCCAAATTCAGTGTGAAAATAGTGCAGTCTAGGGTTCCATACCCTCAGGACAAGATTTAAGACCATTACTTACCTCTACCGGGCCACAACACTAGTCCGCTATGCCTTTGACACTCAAATTGGCTCCCGATTGCTCCGAATCTAGCCAAAACGAGTTAACATTATCAATATATACGTAAGGAACACAACCCAATCGAAAATTATCAATTTAATCAAAAATCTCGAGATTCGGCCAAACCCGAGCCCCGGGACCACGTCTCGGAATCCAATAATTTTTACATCACTAGAAACCTCGTCTTCCCACGATTGTACTCTTACCAAAATCATCAAAATCGGATCACAATAGCCTACCCAAAACCTCAAAAGAAATCCCAATTCTTTCCTCCCATTTTTCAAACTTTTTCCTACTCGAAGCCTTAAATTTTCAAGCCTAATCCTAACAAAATAGCATAGGAACGAGATTAACAACCAAAGAACTTACCTTTGCGGAAGAATATGGAATTTCTTCTCAATATCGCCTTCAATGGACTCCTTGCACATGCAAATTGATGGAAAAAAAAAAAGAAATTTCGCGGAGGGTCCTTTTTATACTGTTCTGCCCAGTCATTTCCGCACATGCGGTCCCAGGTGCGCACCTGCGAAAAACTCACTTAACGGCCAATCCCGCACCCGCGACCATTTCTCCGCACCTGCGGTATCGCATGTGCGATGCTCCTCCCGCACCAGCGACCTCGCAAGTGCGACAAACTCCTCGCACCTGCGGACCACTCCTTACTCAGCCAAATCTCGCACCCGTGGAGCCTAGTCCGCTCCTGCGGAACCGCATCTGCGGCTCCCCTTCTGCAGGTGCGAAAACACTAGCAACCAACAACCTGCAAAATTACCAAAAATCACTCAAAACTTCCCGTCAACCATACAAAATCAATCCCGAGCCCCTCATGGCCCCAACCAAACATACCAACACACCCCGTAGTATTATTCTGACTTAGTCGAGCCTTTGAAACACCGAAAACAACACAAAAACACCAAATTTACATCAAATTCAAGCCTAAGAACTTTGAAACTTCTAAATTTCGCCAACTATGCCGAAACCAACAAAAACACCTCCGATTGACCTGAAATTTTGCAGACATATCCAAAATGACATTATGAAACTGTTCCAACTTCCAAAATTCCATTCCGACCTCGATAGCCTATTTTCCACTGCCGGAAATCGTTAAAAACTAACTTTTGCCAATTCAAGCCTAATTCTACAGCGGAAATCACAAAAATATTCTGAAGTCCCAAATCACCTAACGAAGCTATCCGAGCCATACAATACGCATTCCGAGGTCGTTTAGTAATAATTCAACTCTCAATTCACTTTCTCAACTATTAGGCTACCTTAAAAGGCTAAATGCCTAAATTCTCATCATAACCACTCTGGTCCCAAACCAACTGATACAACAAATCAAAAACAGGATAGCGCTATATAACAAATGCAGAAATAGGGGAAACGGGGTAAATCTCAAGGAACGAACGGTTGGGTCGTTACATCCCCCCCCGCTTAAACAAACGTTCGTCCTTGAATTGGTCTAGAAACATACCTGGAGTCTCGAATAAGTGAGGATATCTGCCGCGCATTTCCCACTCGGTCTCCCAAGTGGAATACTCCAGCGACTGCCCTCTCCACTGAACTTTAACTGAAGCTATATCCTTAGACCTCAGCTTCCTGACCTGTTGACCCAAAATAGCCACTGGCTCTACCTCATATGACATGTCGCCCTCGAGCTGAACTGTGTTGAAGTCCAAAACATGGGAAGGGTCACCAACATACTTTTGGAGCATCGAAACATGGAATACTGGATGAATACTCGATAAACTGGGAAGCATATCAAGCCTATAAGCCACCTCCCCAACCCTCTGAAGTACCTCAAATGGCCCAATGAACTGGGACTAAGCATCCCTCTCTTCCCGAATCTCATAACACCCTTCATGGGTGACACCTTCAGCAACACCTTATCCCCAACCATGAAAGACACATCTCGGACCTTCCGGTCCGCATAACTCTTCTGCCTAGAGTGCGCCGTGCGAAGCCGTTTATGAATAAACTTTTCCTTACTCAAAGCATCCTGAACCAAGTCTGTGCCCAATAGCCTAGCCCCTCGCCCGACTCAAACCAACCAACCGGAGATCTACACCACCTACCATACAAAGCCTCATACGGGGCCATCTGGATACTCGACTGATAGCTGTTATTATATGCAAACTCCACTAGTGGCAGAAACTGATCCCACAAACCACAAAAGTCAATCACACAAGCACACAACATGTCCTCCAAAATCTGAGTACCCAACTTTATCTTTACGGCTCTCCAAAACTGAGATGTGAATTGAGTACCTCTGTCGAAAAAGATAGAAACTTAAACCCCATGCAACCGAACAATCTCCCTGATATAAATCTCAGCTAACCTCTCCGATGAATACCTAGTACCAATAGGAATGAAGTGCGTGAACTTGGTCAGCCGATCCACAATAACCCATATAGCATCAAACCTCCTCGAAGTCCGTGGGAGTCCAACTACGAAGTCCATGGTGATCTGCTCCTACTTCCACCCCTGAATATCAAACCTCTGAAGTAATCCAACAAGTTTATGGTGCTCATACTTGACTTGCTGAAAATTGAGACACCGAGCCACAAACTACACAACATCCTTCTTCAGTCTCCTCCACCAATAATGCTGCCTGGAATCCTGATACATCTTCGCGGCACCCGGATGGATGGAATACCACGAACTATGAGCCTCTACTACAATCAAATCTCGAAGCCCATATACATTAGGCATGCAAATCCAACCATGCATCCTCATGACCCCGTCATCACAAATAACCACATCCCAGGCATCACCGCGACGGACCCTGTCTGAAGAACAAGCAAATATGGATCATCATACTGGCGTGCTCTAATCTGATCGTAAAGAGAAGACCTGGTTGCTACTCAAGCCAACACCCGCGGGGGATATGATAGATCCAATCTCACCAATTGACCTACTAAGGCCTGAACATCAAGAGCTAATGGCCGCTCTGCTACCGAAAGGTAAGATAAACTCCCCAAACTCTCTGCTCTGCGACTCAAGGCATCAACCACTACATTGGCCTTCGCCGGATGATATAAGATAGTGAGGTAATAATCCTTGAGGAGCTCTAACCATCTCTTCTGACGCAAATTCAAGTCCTTCTGCCTCAGCAGATACTGCAAACTGCGATGATCAGTGAAAATCTCACACTACACTCCATACAAATAATGTTGATAAATCTTCAAAGCATGAACAATGGCAGCCAACTCAAGATCGTGCACTGGATATTTCTTCTCATGCACCTTCAACTTCTTGGACGTCTAGGCAATCACCCTAGTGTCCTGCATCAATATCGCTCCCAAGCCAACTCTAGAAGCATCACAATAAACTATGTAAGAACCTGAACCAGCAGTCAAAACCAGTACTGGAGCTGTAGTCAATGCTGACTTGAGCTTCTGAAAGCTCTCCTCACACTCATCAGAGCATCTGAATAGAGCACCCTTCCGGGTCAATCTGGTCAAAAGAGAAGCAATCGAAGAGAATGCCTCCACAAAGCGACGGTAATATCCCGCCAAACCAAGAAAAATCCTAATCTCTGTAGCTGAGGACGGTCTGGGCCAACTCTGCACTGCCTCTATCTTCTTTGGATCAACCTGAATCCCCTCACTAGACACCACGTGCCCCAAGAAAGCTACCGATCCCAGCCAAAACTCACACTTGGAGAATTTCGCATAAAGTTTCTCCTCCCTCAATCTCTGTAACACAACTCTCTAATGCTGAGCATGCTCTTCCTGGCTACAGGAATAAACCAGGATGTCATCAATGAACACAATGACGAAGGAATCAAGATAAGTCTGAAACACGTCATTCATCAATTGCATGAAAGAAACTGAGGCATTGGTCAGTCCAAATAACATAACCAAGAACGCATAATAACTATATCTGGTCCTGAAAGCAGTCCTCGGAATATCAGAATCCCGAATCCTCAAATGATGATACCCTGATCTCAAATCAATCTTGGAAAACACTCTGGCTCCCTAAAGCTAGTCAAATAAATCATCAATGCGGGGCAAGGGATACCGGTTTTTCACCGTAACCCTATTCAACGACCATACACATACGCATGGACCCATCCGTCTTCTTCACGAACAACACCGGTGCACCCCAAGGTGACACACTGGGCCGAATGAACTCCTTATCCAAGAGTTCCTGAAGCTGCTCCTTCAATTCCTTTAGCTCTACTAGTGCTATACGATATGGTGGAGTAGAAATAGGCTGAGTGCCTAGCACCAGGTCAATACCAAAATCAATATCCCTATCAGGTGGCATGCCTGGAAGGTTTGCAGGAAACACCTCCGGAAAATCACGGACCACAGGAACTGAAACAATAGTTGGAGTCTCACCACCAACATCCCTCACAAAGGACAAATAAGATAAACACCCCTTTTCAACCATGCGCCGAGCCTTTAGGTAAGAAATCACCCTGCTAGGCATATACTCGGAAGAACCTCTCCACTCAACCCTCGGACACCCCAGCATAGCTAAGGTCACGATCTTAGCGTGACAATCAAGAATAACATGGCACGGGGATAACAAATCCATGCCCAAAATCATGTCAAAATCGACCATGCTGAGTAACAGTAGGTCCACTCGGGTCTCCAGACCCCCAATAGATATGGTGCACGACCGATACACATGGTCCACAACAACAATATCGCCCACCGGAGTCGACACATGAATAGAGGTGACTAGAGACTCACGGGGGATGCCTAGAAAACCAGCAAAATATGAAGAAACATAGGAATATGTGGAACCAGGGTCAAAAAAAGCCAAGGCATCACGGCAACATACTGAAACAATACCTGCAATCGCGAAATCAGAGGCCATAGCATCCGGCCTGGCTAGAAATGCATACAGACGAGCCTGACATCCCCCTGCTCAACCTCCCCGTCTAGGGCGGCCTCTGACTGACTGACCACCACCCCTAGCTACCTGGGCGGGTGGTGAAGTCGAGGGCTGGCCCCTCTGCTGAGAAGATCCTTCGGGTCGGCGGGGACACAGTCTCCACCCGTGCCCGAACTCTCCACACTCAAAACAACTACTTGGAGCTGGAGGCGGGGACTGATAGAAACCACTAGCACCTGTACGGCCACTGGAAGACTCCTGTATAGATGAACCCTGAACTGGAGGTACTCGAGCTATACTATGAGCTGGGAGGGCACCAAATGAACTACGGCCTGACTGAGAACCACGGGGACCCTACCCCGAAGATCCACTACTATATGTTGGGCGGCCTGACTGAGGAGGCTTGAATAAAGTACCCTACCCTGCTGAAACTGTCCCCTGAAGGGAGCACAACCGGAACTGCCCTAACAACGAGGCCTCTTGTCCTCCCTCTCCTCCCGCTCCTGGCGGCGAACAGACTCAATATCTCGAGCTATGTCAACAACCTGCTCGAATGAAGCACCCGTACACTCTCCCGAGTCATAAACAACCGAAGTTGATAAGAAAGACCATCTACAAACCTCCTCATCATCTCCCTATCAGTAGGGATAATCTTAGAAGCATGCCTAACCAACTCGGAAAATCTCACTCGTACTGAGTGACTGATAACTCTCCCTGGTGCATTGCTCAAACTCCCTACGCTGCTCCTCTCTGTGAGATTGAGGAACATACTTCTCCAAAAAGATCGTGAAGAACTGCTTCCATGTAAGAGGTACTGAACCAACCGCTCTATGCCTCTCGAATGACTCCCACCAGGTAAAGGCAGCACCCACAAACTAAAATGTAACAAACGAGACCCTACTGGTCGCCAGAATACACGCGATGCGCAGTATCCTGTAGCACCTATCTAGAAATCCCTGAGCATCCTCGCCCTCTGTACCGCTGAAAGTCGGAGGCTGAAATCTGCTGAATCTCTCCAACTTGCGCTGCTCGTCCTCAGGCATAGCAGGGACCACATAATCCTGAACTGGAGCAGTTGGCTTAGCTGGGGCTGCTCTCGGTGCCTGAATACCCTGTGCAGCCTGCTCAGGTGCTCGGGCAGCTGGAGTCTGATTGCCTCCCCTGGCCTGAGCTCTGGTGGCAGAAGAAGACATGGCAACGACCTGTGCCAATCCGGTGCATACTGACAATATCTGAGATAGGGCCCTCTGAAGACCCGAAATAACCATAGGCACTACTGGTGCCTGAGCCTGTCCCGCTGGGACACCATCGGCGTGAACCTGATCATGATTGATAGGGGGATCCGGATATACTGCTCCGGCTGCTGCGCGGGCCAGCCCCCTTTCTCTACTATGGCCTCGACCACGACCTCGACCCCTCAGTGGTCTAGGTGGTGACTGGTCACCTGATCGGTATGGCGTGTCCTCACCATCTGTGAGAGAATGAAACAACGTAAGTTCAAATTTTCGAGAATCAATAGATCAGCACGAAAGAGTTCAAGAAAGATAGAATGTTTCCCAAAATTTTAGCAGCCTGTCGAAGTTAAGTACAGACGTCGTTGTACCGATCCGCAAGACTCTACTAAACTTGCTCATGATCGTTGAGTCCTATGTAACCTAGGGCTCTGATACCAAACTGTCACGACCCCAAATCCTAACCAGCCGTGATGGAGCCTATCGTGGAACTAGGCTAGCCGACTACCACGTGTTCACAATTTCTTTTGAAAATCCCATTTAAGTTTCAAGCAATTCATAACAATATACAGAAAACTTCTTAATAATAGGCAAACTTTATACAATACTGCCATCCCCAAAACCCGGAGCCAACATGTCGTGAGCATCTAGTGAAATAATCCAAAATAAACTATTATAATACAAAACTCCGAATCAAAACTAATACAACAGGAAGGGAAAACAGAGATGCTACGAACGCTGAACAACTACCTCTATATCCCACGATCCGGCTCCACTGCGATGTATATTTTGTACCTTTTAGAGTGACGTAAGGTCGATATTCTCCATATACGTTATTAGTAATAAATTTTCATCAAGAATATTATAAGAATCAAGAAGTACCAACAACATTGATAACATAAGAATAAGAGAAGAAACCTCAACATCTATATTTCCATAAGAAGGGAAACAATGTAAGTGCTGCTAGCATCTAATAGTAGAGTATATTTGGAAGCTCGTTGATTGCATTATGTATAATCATATTCGTTCAAAAGAAGGAAAAGGATAACCTAACATACCTTATATATATACTTCCCAAACGCAAACTATGCAAATGTCATGAGTCCTTAATCTACAATAAGAGAAACGACACTATCGTTATCGTTTAAGTATCGTAACTATTATGTATCGACCGTAACTTATTTTAAGATGAAATGGAAAAAACCTCCCCTATATATATGACTTCATACAAGTCAAAACAATCACCAAACAGCCCAACACACTGCAATCTCTTCATACACAAAACGACCACCGTAGTAGTGTCAAACGACCCTGAAATGTTAGGACGAACGACCAGCTCACCACCCTACATATATATGGTGTTTATCCACACCCTTATTCCTCTAAAACTCCACAAAACAGTAGTAAAACACGCAGCCAACAGCAACACAAAACAGTCCACAGAACAGTCCGCTATAAGTGAAGAACTCGAACTCGCGGCTTCTGATCATTGTCCCATGAGTTCTTACTAATATAGAACGAATTACCATGAATTTACAGCATAAAAAATGGATGAAATAGATCAGTAAACTTACCTTACTTGTTGGATAACTCATACTTTATCTTGGTTCTTCAAACTCTAGGTTTTCACTCAATTAGAACTTGAAAGAGAGAAAATTAATTAGGGTTTGTAGATAATTTTTTTGCGGAAGTTTGTAGGGGTTTAGGTCTGGTTATTTGTGATATATAATGAGGGTTATATTTCATGATATAAGCCTTTAAATGGGATATTTGGCCGACCCGAAATTTCCTCTCTTTGGGCTCTCATTTAACCAAGTAGGTGACACAACTATTTGTCACCCAACTTCCTGTGCAATCTCGCAACAATACATATATCTCTCTACTTCGATGTTGTATTGATAAATGGTTTAATGATTTAGAAACTAGACTCATAGATCTTCAATTTGGTCGGTAGATAACCCCGTAATTCCAAGTAAATTGGTAGAAAATCTTAGTAACATTTGACCTAAAGTTTAAATAAAATTATGAACATAAGTTGCGACAACTTTTGTCGACTTTGTTTCATAACTCGTTTAACTTCAATATTTATGATACACATATTATATGATTCAAATATCTTAAAAAACGAACTCTTGATAAAATTAAGCACCCCTGGGTTTACACAAAAATACGGGTTACAACATCCTTAATTCGTTTAACTTCTAATACTTCTTAGTCACCCTTAAACACTCTTGTATCATTTAAGACAAACAAGATTAACTTGTTATTGTCTCAAAGATAATATCTTCTCAGATTTACATCGAATAACTTATGGCATGAACCAAAGTACGTAAATATGGGTTGTAACACGAGTATCTTCATATTCCAGCATATTGGGAATGTGCTGAAGATGTACTTGGTGGAAGACAGCAAATCCTAAGTAAAACAAAGATTTATGATTTTTTCTATGCCTCATATTTCACTTATGATCGTAACTCGAACATTTTGCAAGCATTTTTTGAGGCTTGGTTCCTTAAGACGAACACACTTCTTACATCAGCCGAGGAACAGTCTATCTCTTAGGAGAGGGAGTTGCGAGGTACTTCGACGAGAAGGATGCAAGAAAACGCATACATAATGGGGAGGATATAGTTGGACACCAACAATGTTATCCAATTATCGTCCTTATTATTATGTGGATAACAATGACCCTCAAGAGTTGGAGTCAAATTACTTAATGAGCTTACGTTTTTATTACCCCCATTTTAGGTATGATAACTCATTCATCATCGAGCCATATAGACCGCATCAATTTGGTCGTCAATATGGGTGCTACCAGAACGTCCCCGATTTCTTAGAGAATGATATCTGTTGCGCCTCTCTAGATGAAGGACTCAGATTTGGAGGATTCACACACTATATCGGTCTATTTCACGTGCGGCCTTCCCCTAACAGGAGATCCCGTGGGGAAGCGGGCGTTCTTATGCTTAGATAATTTCTATGGAACTTGATCCCCTTCTTTGATGGACCCAATATCTCAAACATGGAAGTCCATATAGTTGATTTTCCAAGTTGATCAAAGGCAGAAGGCTTGTTAGAAGTTGCATATTCACTTTCTATAGTGATATAGCTCTTTCTGCCCACTTTAACTTGTTCTTTCAATTTTCTATTACCGCTACCCAGATAATACTTGTTATTAAACAATGATGCTACCTTAGACCTCGTTCTCATGACTGATTCTTGTTTGATTTTTCATTAATTTGTGGCAGACCTTCTTTGTTGTTATCGTAGTAAATTTGATATATTACTATGTTTATACCTTTGTGAATCAACTGCAACACATGAAGTAGAAAGCCATATTACATTCTCCAATTCTTCTAAATTCTCATCATAACCGTTTAAAAGAAAACTGCCTCTAGAAAATGAAATGTAGACATGTCAATTAGCTATCCGTAAACAACTCCTCCCCCATGCCCTAAAAAATATGGTTGGATGAAAGCAGTTTTGTTGTTCATAATAAGTCAATTTGCAGGTTCTTGGTGGTGTGTCCGATGTTCAATCTATCTCAACTTCCAATTTTTATCATGCTTGTTGAGAAATTTAAGCAGATGATAGTATCATTTTTGTACTTGTCCGAAACAAAAGGGTAGCAATTTAGGCTCAGGTCCTATTTAACTTTTGTTTTTGCTTGCCTCTTTGCATAAACTGCTTCGAGCTTTAGCACTCTTTGCAGGTTCTATCATTTTGATGCGCCGGTATGGTGATCTCATGGCTATCTGAAGAGCCGTGGAGATACATTCTCAAGGTCACGTTCCCAGTTTGACGAGGACCTAAAATCTCTGATCACCCTCTTTTCTAAGTATGAAAGAAATCATATGTAAAAAAATAGTTTATTGTTTTTGATATTGGATTTCCTCAAATCTCATTTATAGAGTCTATTCTGTTGATAGTCACTTTTCATTCTAAATTTTCATTTTTATCAACCATCTATTACTTGAATTCTTTTTTTGTACTAATTATTATCAATTAGCAGATTGCTTTCAGTGCTGTATGCGTAAAAGAGAGAGCCTTTTGTTTAATTGTGCAAAAGAGTTGGAAAGACTGCAACTAGAAAAATATCTATTTCGGAGCTTTTTTCAAATTGTATTTTTAAATATCTATCTATTTTTACATTTTAACCATTTTTGGAAGATTTTGAAAAGAAAATATTCGACTCACAAAAACAACTTTAGAGTAGTTTTTGAAGTTTTATTCTAACAAAACATCAAATTCCTTTCAAATAAAATCAATGTTCAAACACAATATCTAACTTTCAAAAATTATTTTTCCTATGTTGTTTCGCACGTCTCTAATTTTACATGTTAGCCGAATTAATGTACTTTATGATTTTACCTACTTCTTCCTCATTAGAAATAGAAAAAAAAAGGTTAAACAAGACGTTTAATTTTCATTAGACCTATTTCTTAATTTGTGTTACAAATGATATTCCAAACATGAAAGATTATATATATATTAAAGCTAAAAAGAGTTAATGGAACAAACCAGTTCTAGTCCCGGTCCATTCCAAAGGACAACTCAACAACATACAATAATACTAGCACGGAAATGTACTTAGAAGAAGAGTATATAGAACATGACAAGAAATACAGATAGAAAATATAAGATCAACATGTAATGTTTAGTTTTAAAAGAAACAATTTTTATATTAAATCTATGATAATTTTTGAATATAGAAGACGAGAAAAGTTGAATAGGATGTGATTTTATTTTTACATTACTAATAAAGATTATAGNGAAAAGGTTAAACAAGACGTTTAATTTTCATTAGACCTATTTCTTAATTTGTTTTTCAAGTGATATTCCAAACATGAAAGATTATATATATATAAAAGCTAAAAAGAGTTAATGGAACAAAACAGTTCTAGTCCCGGTCCATTCCAAAGGACAACTCAACAACATACAATAATACTAGCACCGGAAATGTACTTAGAAGAAGAGTATATAGAACATGACAAGAAATACAGATAGAAAATATAAGATCAGCATGTAATGTTTAGTTTTAAAAGAAACAATGTTTATATTAAATCTATGATAATTTTTGAACATGGAATCGCGCACGTGAGTATGCTTTAGCCCACATTTACTTTTTCTTGTTTTGACTTGAGATGTTTTATTTAACCCCGTGCCTATTTTTTCTTCTTTCAGCAATCATGAATACTGTTGAGAATGTCTCCGGTATTCGTGATTAGGTAGAAAAACATTTGTATGTTGCTCTTTCTGAAGAAATATCTTGGAACTACCTCGCTGGGAGGTACGGTCGGCAAGTAAAGACGTACGGTAAGTGAAGCTTTTGTTCCTGCTTCTTTCCTTACTCGAGTCTTTTTTTTTTGTCGTTTAAATTTTTTCCCTTATTAATAGGGTTCTCTGCTCGTGGGGTGTCTGCTTTCTCTATCCCGAAGATGTCCTTGGCTCAAGCCCAGGAAATTATCGTTGGTTCATCTTCCTCGAAGAGGAAGATTAGTGAATCTCGTTCCATAGAGGAAGAGGAAGAGGGTGCTTTAGTGCACATGCCACAAAGAAGGAGAATGATTTTAGATGATGAGCCTACTGCCTCAACCTTGCCTCCCGTGTTTGTGATTGATCCCCATGTCTTTTATGATGTTCCACATTCCCCTATTCACGGTGGTATTGATCTTGCTCCTGACGACGTCCCTTTAGCTGTTGTCTTTCCTGCTTCTCCGAGAGAAACTCTTTTGTCTATTCATTTGGCTATCTCATCTTTTGCTGCTGCTTTGCCTGTAACTTCTTCAACTCTTTAACTTTACGTTCCTGCTTCTTTGCCTGTGGCTTCTCCAGCTCCTCAACCTTCCGTGCTTGTTGATGTTCCATCTCTGCCTGCTTCCATGCCTTCCGTTAGGCAAGTAGGGTCTTCCAGCAGAGAGATGCGGCAGGTGGTAATAGAGGTTCCAGCTGAGGGAAACCTTTTCAAGAAGACAGGTGAGCCTGAAGTGTGGCTCAAGCCTTTAATAGGTCCCGCTGAGAAAGCAAAGCTAGCTAGCCACGGTGCTCTTACATGAGCAAATAAGGTCGTGCATACTTCTTTGAAGGTATGCTGTAAGTTATCCTCTTTCACTCTCATATATGAAATTTACCATATCTAACTGGTTTATTTCTTTTAGATTAACCTCATGGGCATGGAGCTTATGAAAAGGATTTCAAACACAGACCAAGAGACAAGAGAGTTGCAGGCAGAAGTTGATAATTGGAAAGAACAGTATGGTAGCCTAAGGATTGACATGGACGCTTTAGAACAGGAGATGAGTACCTTGAAGCGGCAAATGAGACTTACGGCAACAGAACTAGCAGTGGAGCGGGCTTCTTGCAGTCAACCTGACAAAGACAAGAGTGTTATGGAGTCTTCGTTCGCGGAGCAGCTGTCCTATGCCTCAGAGGAGATTAGAGACTTAAATAACTTGCTAGGGCAGAAGGAAGAATACTCAGGCGAGCTCGTGCAATAACTCACTCATACTCAAGAAGATCTTCGAAGGGCTTTAGAGAAAGATCAAACTTTAGAGTAGTCGATTGTTCCATTAAGGGCCGCTCATGAAGCTGCGGAGGCGGATAAGGACAGGTTGAGGGCTGAGCTTCAAGTGTGGGAAAAAGATTATGAGGATTTGGAAGAGGTGGCTGTTATTGATGTGATCTGGGCTCATATGAATTCTCGCCTTGACACATTGATGGAGATGAGTCAAGAGGTTTTTTACTTTAGTGCTGAAATAGCCAAAACTAAGGAAGCCATGGAGAAGGCTCAACAAGGTCATAACCTCTCTTCACCTGATGGTGGGATTCCAGCCGCTCATTCTTCCTCTTCATCCTCAGTTGCTCCCGCTCCTTCTGCCACTGAAGCCAACCCCTCTCTTTGAAAAGATCTAGTTGGTTTATCCATATTTTTCTTTTTCGTTGTATCAATTGGTGGTTACCCCCAGCCCCATTGGGGGTAAATTTGGATTTTCTTTAAGTCCCCAAATGACAACTTAGGGGCACCACAATGTAAATATAAAATCTTATATGGCTAAGTATAAGTTAATACTTAGTTTTAGCTGTTAAATGTGTCATTAAATATGTGCCTTTTTGTAATAGGCATAGTTTATGGAAGAGGGCCCTTTATAATTGACATGAAGAAGATGTCACAACTTCATGATAATGCAATAGAGTAAAAGGAATTTTACACATGTTTAATAATGTTTCCAAGGAAAGTTTTTGTGTTAGAACTTCCATGATATTTTACACGTGTTTGGTTATCGTATAAACTCACGCTTGCAACTGTTTTTGTTTAGCAGATATAATTTTATTTCGTAACTATTTTTTATAGGTAACAGTTTTTCGATATTAATACAAGGAAATAACTGTTTTTCACTAGTANTTGTTCGAAGGTTTTTGCTTTTTGCATTAGACTTTGTATTTGGATGGCTCTTTTGATTTCTTTCAATTTTTCTCGTGTCACTTGTCTCATTGGGAAGATGGGTCTTTAGGCTCGAGCTTTTGACTTTCTGATAGTCTTCTTTGCTTCGTCTTAACCTTCCATACTGTATAGTCCCCCAAGTGTTTGAGCTTTGAAGAATGAAATCTCGAGCAGTTGATTATTCCTTTCCTTGTGGTCTTTTTCCTGAAAAGGAAAAACAATCCAGACTCGAAGGTATATAGTTTTTTAGATGATTACTGCTTAATCCCTTTTAAAACGTCCATTAGAAAGTGTAACCCTAGACCGGGAATTGTGTTATTTCCTCGTGTCTTTGAAGGTCTAATATTTCATTTGGTGATGGGGTAGCTTTGTGCCTATCATCTAAAAAAGTTAGTAAAATTTTTAAATGTTCAAAATAAAATCGAACGTGTGATACCTGACCGAAGGTATTCTTTTCTTTTTAGAAGTAATACTTCTTTAGATGGATGGCGTTCCAGCTTTCTGGTAGAACTCTACCGTCCATAGCTTCCAACTCATAGGCGCCTTTTCCAACTATTCCTCGGATTTTGTAAGGTCCTTCCCAGTTTGGATTTAGCTTTCCTGCACCTGCTTCTTTTGTTGATTGAAAGACTTTTTTGAGGACGAAGTNTAGCTACCATCTGTATCAATGCTGCTTCTCTCCGTGGTTCGAGCAGGTCCAGGTTGGTATTTAATTCATCGATGTTTTCACCTTTCATGGATGTCGAGAGCCTTATACTTGGTTTTCCAATCTATATAGGTATTAAGGCTTCTGAGCCATAAACAAGTGCGAACAGAGTTTCTCCCGTGGCTATTTTTGAAGTCGTTCCGTATGCCCATAGTACCGTTGGTAACTCATCAGGCCAGTTTCCTTTGGCTTTATCCAGCCGGTTTTTTAGATTGACGATGATGACCTTATTTGTTGATTAAACTTGACCATTAGCCACGGGGTGTTAAGGCGTTGAGGTGATCCGCTTGATTTGCCAACTTTCAAAGAATTCTGTGATTTACAAGCATGTGAATTGTGGGCCATTATCACACACGGTCTCCTTTTGGTATTCCAAAGCGGCATATTATGTTTCACCATAAGAAGCTTTTAACTTCCTTTTCTCGCACTTGTTTGAAGCTTCTACCTCTACCCATTTTCTAAAATAGTCGGTTAGTACGAGTAAAAATCATACCTATCCTTTAGTTGTGGGAAGAGGTCCTACTATGTCCATACCACATTTCATGAAAGGACATGGGGATATTATTGGATGTAATAATTCCGTTGGTCGATGCATGTTATTGGCAAACCTTTGGCATCTGTCATATTTGGATACGAAATCCTCGGCTTCTTCTTCCATCTTAGGCTAGTAGTATCCGACTCTGATTAGTGTTTTCAGTAAGGATCTAACCCCTGAGTGATTCCCACAGTGTCCTTCATGGACTTCTTTCATCAAAAATTCGGTTTGGTTAGGTCAAAGGCATTAAGCTAGGGGCCCCCCGAACATCTTGCGATAAAGTAAGTTGCGTATAAGGAAGTACCGTGCAGCTTTGCGGCGTAGTGCTTGAGCCGCTTTGTTGTCTTCAGGTACGGTTCCATTCTGCAAAAAATTAAGAATTTCATTTCTCCTGTCCCAGGTTAGGTTGTTGAAAGTTACCTCATTCCTGTCCTGGTCTATTATTGAATGAAATAGTTGAATGACAATTGTATTGTCTTTGTTCGTTACTTCCGTGGCTGCTGCGAGGTTAGCTAATGCATCTGCCTCTTCATTTTCTTCTCTAGGTATTCGCACTACCTTCCATGTTTTGAATTGTCTCACGAGCTCTCGTGCTCTTTCAGGATACTGTTGCATTCTAGTCTCTCGAGCAATGTAAGTCCCCTGTATCTGATTTACTACCAGTTGGGAATCGCTGTTGATCATAATTTGCTCGATTGAGAGCTCCCGTGCAAGTTCATGACCTGCTATAACAACTTCGTACTCTGTTTCATTGTTAGTGATAGGATAACACTTTATAGCTTGTCGTGTCTTTTCACCCGTGGGTGATATTAAGATTATGCCTAAGCCGGCGCCTTTTATATTTGAAGAACCATCGATGAAAACGGTCCACAGGCCTGGATTAACACCGTTAAAGAGTTGTAACTCTTTTTCTACTTCAGATACAATGCCATTACTAAAGTTACCAACAAAATCAGCTAGTATTTGAGACTTAATTGTAGTCCTAGGCTGATAAATTATCTCATGCTCACTTAATTCTTTGGCCCATTTGGCTAATCTTCCTGACATTTCTTGTTTATGCAGAATATTTCTTAAAGGATATGAGGTGACAACAGTGATTGGGTGGCATTGAAAATAGGGTCGTAATTTTCTAGATTCCATTATTAAAGCTAAATCTAACTTTTCTAGATGTGGATATCTAGTTTTAGCATCTAGAAAAGATTTACTTACATAATAGAGGTGATTGTTTAAATTTCTCTTCTATTACTAATACTGCACTTACAACAATTCCTGAGACAGCCAGGTAGATGTACAATCTTTACTTTTGTTTTGGCTTTGAAAGTAGTGGTGGTTTGGATAGATAAATCTCTAGGTTCTTGAGGGCTTGCTGACATTCTTCAGTCCATTAGAACTGATTCTATTTTTTGACAACTGAGAAGAATTTAAAAACTTTTTCGGATGATCTAGAAATAAACCTCCCGAAAGCTGCTATTCTTCCTGTCAGTCTTTGAACCTCATTTTTATTTGTTAAAACATCAGGTATTTCCACTATGGCTTTAATTTGAGCGGGATTTACCTCTATTTCTCTATTTGATACAAGGAAACCCAAAATTTTGCCTGATTGCACTCCAAAAGTGCATTTCTGTGGTTTCAACTTCATATTTTACCTGCGAAAAATATCAAAAGCAGTAGATAGGTGCTGTAAAGGGTCTTTTGTTTGTGTTGATTTTACCAACATGTCATCGATGTATACCTTCATCATTTTTCCCAGATATTCTTGGAACATCTTGCTCACTAGCACTTGATAGGTGGCTCCAGCGTTTTTTAGGCCAAAGGGCATGACTTTATAACAATAAGTTCCCCT
>MDKI01213089.1:0-15558 GCA_005239505.1 Nicotiana paniculata
AAAAATCAATGTTTTGCTTCTCTGAGCCGTATTCCACAGGCGTCTCTTGTCTCTCATGGAATCCCCCCTTTCAAGTTGTGTTTTTGGATCTATTTATATGTTTAGGACAAACCCTAAATGTGTAGGAGACTTCTATTAAACCGGGAAACACTTAAAATCTTGAAAAACTCGGATTGGACCCGACCAGGGACCTGGATTTATGGTCCTAACGCCTGGATAAAGCCAGGCCAGGCCTGGCGTTATGGCTCTAAGGCCTGATAACGCCTGGCCTCACCAGGGTTTATAGCCCAAACGCCCGGCTAAAGCCTGGTGTGGCCACACTTTACAGCCCAAACGCCCGGCTATAGCCCGGTGCACTCCTCTTCGCCTCTCTAGCGTATTTTCGACGTTTATGCATCCATTTAGCTCGGCTTCCATCTCCAATTCACCTAAACATGAAATAGACTCCATTATGCACATACAAAGTGTATTTTTATCATTAACACACATAAAATGTAAGGCATATAACGTGTTAAACCATGAATTCTAGCCACACATCAGTACCCTCAAGCGGACAACTTGAGGGGGAAAGGCATGGAACCATCGACTGCACCGCTAATCGACTAGTTTTACCGCAAATAAGCCTTTCTGAATTCAAAGGGTGATATATAGGAAGAGCGCAAACACTCATCAAGTGTTGCTATGATTTTAATTACGCATGAGTGGAATATAATGTTGAACATGATTTATGGAAACAAAAAACAGAACGTTGTAATGTATTTTCACGATGAGGAAAATGATAAATGTGGTATTTAATAATTGTAAAGGTGTTAAGAAAGGAACAAAAGGAGATAAGTCAGTTTCCATAGTAAAGAGTAATAAAAGAGGAAAGAGAAATCGTAAATGATTAAAGACAGTCAAATAAATTCACATAAAGTGGGAAAGGGAAGGGGTATGCAAGTATTAGAGGAATAATAAAGACATGCTTGAGGACTAATTCATAAAGTCAGGTTCGTTATGGTAAGAGCCTAAAAATATCCCCAGCAGAGTCGCCATGTTGTCGCGCCCCTTTTTTCTCGCAAAATTGGGTTTCGACATTTTTTGGGACAAATCCTTTTCCGGGATAGGTTCAAGGAATTGGAAAATTCACCACATAACGGATTAAGGTGCGTTAGGACACCTAGACCAATTAACTCATATAAGTAGTTTACATCACCAGAGATCGGGTAAAGGCTCAAATTACCTCGAGGGGAAGGTGTTAGGCACCCCTCGAGGTCCACAACGGTGGGTCCCGACCGAACTTAAATTAAGCAAATTATTATAAAAAGGGAAGAAAACAATTTGGACAAATACAATATTCAATGTTTTTTAACAAGAGTATAGGGGGATCATAATTTTTTTTAGCCTGTAGGATCATCCCATGCAATACTTTGTACCTCCCTCAAGTCGAGGTGTTACTCATAGCATTATAGCACGGACTATCATCTCCTTATTACCCAATTACTATCTGTAAGTTGTTGTTTAAGCATTCTAGTAGATTCTAGCCCGTTCCTTATGTGTGAACTACCCGTACCTTGCCTATGGCCCTGGAGGTATTAGGACCTCTATTTGGGATAGTTCTAGACAACAAAAGCACGCAATTAAATCAATAAACTTTATTAACTTTGGAATCCTATAGGTAGGACATCTATGTGAGAAAAACAGAGTGCAGAGACAGTTTTATTAAGGCGAGAATTAAGACCTATTTGTTTGCCTACTGATTTTATTCAGCATTAATTTGGGCACTTCAGGCAGTAATATGTCACAGTTATAAACCCAGAATCATTATCAAGTCCTACAGATATATGGCCTAAGTGATTGACTGTAGCGAATGAATTCAAAATCGACCAACAGGATCCTATAGGCATGATTTCTACGAACTTATTAATTACAGGCCTATAGACATGATTTCTAGGTGTAGTACGGATTTTAATCTATAGATATAGGTTTTATTTCCTTTTCAATCCTATAGGCATGCTTTCTAATTGCTGAATTGACTTAAACATTATGGGTATGATTTCTAAATTTGAAACCGATATTATCCCTATAGGCATGATATCTGTTAATTGTATATAGGCAAAAATAAAACAGATTGCCAGGAAGGATAATTAGCTCAAACAACAAGGTCCTATAGGCATGATTGCTAATGCATATTTGTTGAAAACATGTATAGATCCTATGAACAAGATTTCTAATGTACAGAATTAAACGAAAGTCCTATAAGCAGGATCTCTAGTATGCAAATGTAAAATACAGAATCAAAATGATCGTGAAAGTCCTATAGGCAGGATTTCTAAACACAGTATGGTACTCACATAGTTTAATCAGCATAATTAAATCCTGTAGGCAGGATTTCTACCCAGTCTTAAAAAAAGATATAAGTAAATCCCCCTCCCCCAGCTTCACTAAATATCCCCAAATCTGTTATTACAGAGTTATTACTGTCCAGAATATCAAATGAATTACATAATGGTAATAGTTACACTACAGGGAGACTACATAGGCCCAAATATAAACCTGGGAAACAGGCCTTACACCATAACAACAACACAATGATTTCTCCATAGTCCTTTGGAAACAGGTTTCCAGTGTGTCAAAGTTCTCAAGGGCCTTAGGGACCTCGGGAAATGCTCACACCAGAACCATACATTCAGAAAGTAATTCATAAGAGATCGGAAAACGAGCCCCCAGTGTGTCAGAGTTTAGAGTTCAGAGGAGTCTCATGTGGACCCTAGGCAGTGCTCACACTGGGGTGGTTGAGAACCTAAAGGACTAGTGTTGCGCCCCCTCTTTCCTCGCGGAGATCGGGTTTATGACATTCGGTTGGGACAACTCTTTCCTTTTGGGAAAGGGGTTTGTGTTTTTGAGAGTCGCAATCTAAAAATTAAAGGTGCGTTAGGACACCGAAGGGGTTCATTTACAACTACGTTGTTAACCAGAGATAGGGTAAGGTCTTGAAATTATCCTAAGAGGAAGGTGTTAGGCACCCCTCAGGATCCACAAGTGTGGTTCCCGGCCAAACAACTTTTGTGAATTTGTACGACTTAGCAAACGAAAAAATAAAGGCTCAAATAAAAGGGGATTTAAGTCTTAAGCATGCAGATGTTTGAAAATAGTAAAGAAGGTTAGATTTTGAAAGGATTACGATCTAAGAATATAAAGGGTATCCTAGGTTTATAATAATATGGATCACATCAGTACAATACTCGGTAATCACTCCTAAAAGAGGGCCTACACGTGGTATTAGCGTACCGGTCATCATATCCATATCTACCCTTCCCCACCCTGAAAAGGTAATTAGAGCGAGTGTTGGTCTCGACCTCTATTGCATGCTGTTACCCGTCCCTTCTTATCATTCCCGGAGGAATTTAGGACTTCTATACTATAAGGGAGGTGCTAGGCAGACCCTCAGGTTTAAAGGTAGAACACTAAGCGACAAACAAGAAACATATAGGACTGCAATTAAGGGGATAAACATACAAACAGGAAAAGGCTCAAGTACCTCCACACATAGTACACATAAACAGCATGACTCATACACAATTAAGGTCCAGATTCAGGTTCCAATCCTAAGAATGGTATCTAAGTGATAACAAAAAGATACATTTATCGCATAACTCAGAGAGGAAGTCTTAATCAGGCTTGCCTATTGGTTTTAAACATGCTGACAGTTAAACACCAATCACAAAGGTCAGTTCTGGTTTTATTTCTTTAACTGATTTCCTAAGGCTTGCCTAGGTGTAAAATAACATGCAACAGTAGTTAGACTAGGTGTTGTTAGGCGAGTATCAATGAAATCCTAAAACATGATATCTAATACACAGGTAGGGATGCAGAATGATGCATATGCAGAGTTCTAAGCAGGATTTCTAAATACTAACAGCATGATGCGCGATTTAAGAATATGCAAGAGTACAATTTGTTAGAGTTATCCTAGGGACAAGATTTCTAAGTGTACATGGCAGCATGATTGTAAAGTATTGGTTATCAACACATTTTTTAACGCATGATTTTCTAAGTGATATGATAGTGAGATGCACATAGTGAAAACAGTGAGTGTAAGTCCTAGGGAACACGATATCTAATGCATGAAATGAGTCCTAAGCGTAGTTTCTATTGCAAAAGTAGGAATATAAACCTAATAATATGCTTTCTACCCCTTTTAATAGCTAAAGCATGCATAGTCACCCCTTCCCTTTCCACTATCCATCCTTAAAGAGTTGTTTACAACAATTATTACAGGCCATTTGCATGAATTACATAATTGAATAATGAAAAGAAGAAGTTATACTATTGGGAGCCTACTGATAGGCCCAGCATCTCCAGAATCCTCGTTGCCATTAGTTCACAACCTTTCATACAAATCCAGGTGTGTCAGAGTTCCCTGAGGATCTCAAGGCATCCCGGACACTGCTCACACCCAGATTTCATAACCAAACTGAGT
The DNA here is from genome assembly GCA_005239505.1 of Nicotiana paniculata. NCBI lineage: Eukaryota > Viridiplantae > Streptophyta > Magnoliopsida > Solanales > Solanaceae > Nicotiana > Nicotiana paniculata. The sequence continues at coordinate 4,463 of MDKI01213089.1, forward strand.
AAGTGCAGTTTGAAATGGCCAGCTTTTGTGTGTCAAAGTTCAGAGGGAGCTCAAGGGTCCCAAATCAATGCTCACACTAAGGGGGCAGAACTTAAAGGTTCTAGGAGTATAGTGAGAGTGCTTGACATAATTTTGAAAGAGTTGAGTTGGAAAAAAATTTGAAAAATGAGTAGTTTAAAATAAGTTTTGGAGTACAAAAGATTTTGCTTTTAGGGAAAACTGTTTGAAAGAAAGAGATTAGGACAATCAACCACTCAGAACCACATTAGCATGCATAGTACAGGGGAGCAGTCACAAACAGGGAATAAGGGATTGGGGACAAGTAGGTTGCTCATGAAGCAGATTTGCATACAAGTTAATACTAAGGTATCACAGAACTTTAACAACCACAGAACAATTTTCATAAAGATGTTCAGGCCAGAAACTTAACGGAATCTGATTGAGGGATGCCAAAGAGAAAGTACGTAACAAACAGAGTCACACACAGGTCCAGGGAAAGGGTTACAACATATGTTCAGAATTACATGTAACTAAGTGACACAAATACATGCTTATAGTGTGCTGGGGATCAGGGGTAAGGCAGAGTCCTAGTGAAACATATAAGAAGGCAGTAAAACATGTTGAAACTAAAGGGAAAAGGATAATCACATTTGTAAAATAACAAATTGGCATGCTAATTGGAAGGTAGACAACAGAACCACAAGTAGAAGCATAATAGAAACAAAAGGAATTCCAATATTAAAAGAGGCATGTCGTTTTTTATGTTGTAAACTTAAACTGAAAACATAACCAATTTAATGAAAGAATGAGTGCAAAGTGGAGAGCAATAAAGTGAAGAGAAGTAGAGCAGTAGCAGTAGAGCAATAGAACAGTAGAGCAGTAGTGTGTGTGTAAGAGAGTTTAGAGCAGTGTATTGTTTTCTTTTTTTGTTAATGAAGAGCAGAGAGTATATATAGTTTGAAAGAAGGTAGCAAATAAGGTAACCAGTAATAGTTCATCATAATTATAGAAATAAACTCTAATTAGAATCCAATCATTATAAGTACTCCCTTTAATTAAGGAGTCAATGTTCAACGGTAACAAACACTGATAAACAAGGAAAGAAATCAATTGAGAAGTTGATTTTAACATATAAGTAGTAGCAAAAGTATAGAGCATGTGATTAAGACTAAATACAGAATATCCTAATTAAGGTTGGTGTATAAGACTAATTGACAGCAGGTTTATTCATAGAAATAAGGCAAGAGATAATTCTGGAAATCAACAAGAAAATACAGGGAATCAGTATCAATCAAGGAAATATCACACAAATAAAGAAATATTCAAAGTCAGGCAATCAGTATTACTCAAAGTAAAATATTACAATTTTAGGGAAATACTCGAAAATCAGTAGAGAGTATGATGTGAAAAATCAATAAAGCCCTAAACATACTTATTCATAGATTCAAAATGCTAAAACGGTATCGATTTGAACGGAATATCATAAGCAAAAATCAAAACCCTAATCATGAAATTAAGGATTCATCCCAGAAAATAGCAAGTAATTAAAGGAACCATTTAGACAAGCATGGTTTAGGCGTAAGCGACAAAGAATCAGAAACCCTAACCGTGATTATAGAGATAGAAATCACAAGAACACAAAAAATATACACGAAAGTACAGTAGCATGCTAGAATAGGTAAACAATGCTGCAAAATAAACTCGGACTCGCAGATTGAACCCAGAAATTTGGAGCATTTAACAACAGAGAATCAAACAAAGGAAAAGCTCAGATGGTGTTTAAACACGGTAAAAATCAAAAGATAATGCTAGGAAATTAGGAAAAGAACTGTTTTTAAAAAGGATCTTGAAACCCTAGTTTTAAAAATTGAAGAATTATTTTAGGAAACGAGAAGATTTTTGAAGAAAACATGTAAAAACCTCATAAAATACACAGATCTGTTACAAATCTAAAGAAATCGGAGGGTCTAAGGTTAGGGTTTCCAGAGAAAATCCAAAGAAGAAGAAGAAAACCCAAAATCTTACCGGCTTTTAACCGGAGGGTGATAAATCTTACTCGAATGGCCATAGATGGCCGGAAAGATGGCATGATACCGGAGATGGGAGTCGAACCGCCTCTGATTCACTTGAGATCCCCCAAACGGTGACACAAGTGCGAAGGGGGGAGCCATAAGGCTGGTAGGAGGTGAGACCTCAATGGTTTCCAGCGAGGAGGTGGCCGGAGAAGGGAGGAGATAGGTTTAGCAAGTGGAGCATTTTAGAGAGAGATGAGAGAGTTGAGAGAGACGACTGAGTGAGAAATGAGAGGGGGAGGAATGAACGGATGGCGGTAGTCATTTAGGGGTTAATTAAGGAAGGGAGAGATCTGGGTCGTTGATTTGAATTAATCAACGGCTCAGATCAAAGAGGGATTTGGCCGGGTGAGATTTGAAGACTGGGCTGGGTATTAATTGGGTTAAGGGGTCCGGGTTAATTGGGTAAAAAATAAAAATTAAAAGTGGCTAAATGTTAAATACCCAAAAATAATTAATAAAAATGGATAAGAATTATAAAAATGGAATTAATTCTAAATATGTGAAATTAAAGTGACTAATTAGTATAAAAATATAAAATGACTGATTATCAAGTAGAAATGGCACAAAATATATAATTAGGCTATAATTGCAAAGTTATTGTAATTATAGCCAAATAATGCCAATTTGGTAATTGTGAAATAATTAAATCTTAATAGGATTAAAAACTTATATATTAAGCCAAGGAATGTTTTGAAATCATTTGTAATGCAATTTATAATTAATTATTAGAAATGAAAACACTGGATGTTAAATAAATTAATAAAAATATGGTAAAATTATAGGAAAATACCAATTGCTATGAAAGCATTTTTTTTAAGGTATATATGCAATTTTAAAATATTTTGAGGAAAAATTGGGTAACAATAGTTGCTCGCTTTACCTGGGAAGCATGAAAGAGTTGTCGGGTAAAGATATGATGGCCAATTTTGACCGAGTGAAATGGTTTGAAGAAAATTAGGTCACGCCCTGGTTTCTGAGCTGCCTACATATCCCTTGTTTTGCAGGAATTAAGCCGTGTGTAGTTCAGGAGTCATCAGTGAAGTATGTCGATAAAGTTTTGCAAGAACGAACGCAACATAAAGGGTTGGACGAACAAAACGGTTGACGGGAAGGGTTAGGAGATCTGGAGCGGGGCCGCTCCTGCCAGGATGACCGTTGCTTGCCGGATTACCTGCAAATAAACAATACAAGCATATATTGTGCGTAATTTAAACATGATGCAATTTCCCGTCGGACTATGAATGTTGTCTTTGAACAGTTTAAGGATGACGTCCTCAGATAATGATGTCCTGGGCCATGGATTGCTTGATGTAGGATTCGCAGGACATGAAATGATCTTCTCAGGCCATGCAGATGGTGCCTCCGAACCATGATGCCTTTGAATAATGATATGCAAAATTGAGAGAGATCCTCAGGCAATGACATGATGTTCTCGAGCCATTAAAATGGTGCCTCCGAATGATGACGCCTTTGGATAAGTTGGCAATTTTTTAGCGCATGAAGAATGTAGTAGTATGTTGCTGACTAGACAGAGCTCAGTCTCGCGAATTGAAGGGCAGAGCTTAGATCGTAGAAAAAGCAAAATAAATAGTGCTTGAGATAGCGATCGAGGAAAAATTAAATTGGAGGCAGGGCTTAGCCTTGAAAGACAGAAAAGTAGCCTTATGCCAAAAATGCAGATGGAGGTAGAGCTTAACCTCGGAAGGCAGAATGGTAGCCTTATGCAAAGATGCAATGCAGATGGAGACATTGTTTAGTCTCGGAAGGCAGAATGGTAGCCTTATGCAAAAAATGCAGATGGAGTTAGAGCTTAACCTCGGAAGGTAGAATGGTAGCCTTATGCAAAGATGCAATGTAAATGGAGACTTCGTCTAGTCTCGGAAGGCAGAATGGTATCCTTATGCAAGTTGGAAGGCAGAATGGTATCCTTATGCAAGTTGGAAGGCAGAATGGTAGCCTTATGCGATGAATAAAATAACATATGACAGTATAGTTTCTTAGCTGATAGCAGACTGTGGCATTGTGATTATCGTGGGCGTTGCGACTACGGAGAATTAAGGCATGTGCGAACGTCGGCAAGTGAAGCAGTTTTGAGAGTAGTATTTTGGACAATGTTTGTCCCCTGGGCGGATAGTTTGTTTAGGGATTTTGCAACCTTAGTGCCTGCATCCAAAGAAAAATCGTGAGTTCTGTAAGGGGAAGGTTAGTTCGTATCCCGGATGACTTTTCTTGACTTGTTCGGCTTGATCTGATGATACTGTCTGTATTATTGGGGCAGCGTTGCTGAAAAAAGCTGTTTAAAGAACAAACATGCATGATTTTGTAAAAGCATAATGTATAATTAAAAAAGTAATTTTGGGATGAACCGACAACTGTGACACGGCTCTCAGGACATTGCAACCTCTCCTACTACAGAATTTTGAGGGTCCTACTCAAAGTTCTTTCCCAGTTTGATGGGTTGACATTTCTGACTGCTGCTCATGCGGCGATCGGCTGAACTTGCTTTGGAATTTTGAGGGTCTTCCTCGAAATTCTGCCCCCGTTTCCAATTGTAGGGGAAAATGAGATTTTTATTGAATTGTGACCGAACCCATAGGGCTGCCTACGTATCTCCTCTTAAACAGGAATCAAGGCAGGCGTAGTTCAATTTACATCATCATTGAGAAAGCATAAGATTACACATAGTAGCGTTTGCTTCATCTAAATTGATTGGCTTTGGTCAGACTTCTCCGTCCATTTCTACTATTACAAGTTCTCCTCCTGTCAGTACCCGGTGAACCATATACGGACCCTGCCAGTTGGGAGAGAACTTCCCATTGACTTCGTCTTGATATGGAAAGATCTTCTTCAACACCAGCTGCCCCGCTATGAACTGTCTAGGCTTGACTTTCGTTTTGAAGGCTCTGGACATTCTGTTCTGATAGAGTTGACCATGACAAACTACATTCGTTCTCTTTCCGTCTATGATGGCTAGTTGCTCATAACGGCTCTTTACCCATTTTGCGTCACTGATTTCAGCTTCTTGTATAATTCTTAGAGATGGAATCTCAACTTCGGCAAGAATAACAGCCTCAGTACCATAAACTAGCATATAGGGAGTTGCCCCTGTTGAGATGCAAATTGTGGTGCGATATCACAGTAAGGCAAATGATAACTTCTCGTGCCACTGCTTGTGCCTTTCTATCATCTTTCTTAGTATCTTCTTGATGTTTTTGTTGGCGGCTTCTACAACTCCATTCATCTGAGGTCTGTAAGCTGTGGAATTCTTGTGTTTGATCTTGAAATACTCGCACGTAGGTCACTATTGAGATTTGAACCATTGGCGGTGATGATTGACTCATGAATCCCGAATCGACAAACAATACGGTCGTGGACGAAGTCTGCCACAAATTTCTTAGTCACTGCTTTGTAGGATGCTGCTTCGACCCATTTGGTGAAATAATCGATGGCTACTAGAATGAACCTGTGTCCGTTGGAGGTGGCAGGCTCGATTGGTCCAATAACGTCCATGCCCCAGGCGGCGAACGACCATGATGAGCTTGTTGCGTTGAGCTTGTTTGGAGGTAATTTTATCATGTCTGTGTGTATCTGACAACGGTGGAATTTCCATACATACTGGATGCAGTCCGTTTCCATAGTCATCTAAAATTAACCAGCACTGAGTATCTTTTTTTCCAGAACAAAACTGTTCATATGCGGGCCACAGGTCCCAGCTTGAATATCCTCTAGCAGCTCGGATGCTTCCATTGCGTTGACACAATGTAATAATCTCAAATAGGGAGTCCTCCTATATAGGATTCCTCCGCTGTGAAATAAATTGTTGGATAGTCTTCGAAGGATTCCTTCGCAAGCTCCGGGTAATCTCCTTTCGCCAAATACTCTTTAATGTCATGAAACCAAGGATTTTCGTCTTCTTCCTATTCGACACGGGCACAATAAGCTGGCTGATTATGGATCTTTATGGGAATAGGATCACTGAAATTCTTGTCCGGGTGTTGGATCATTGAGGACAAAGTAGCCAATGTATCGGCAAACTCATTCTGGATTCTGGGGACATGCCGAAATTCCGTCTTTGCGAACCTCTTTCTTAATTCCTGTACGTGGTGCAGATACGGCAGTATCTTGGAATTCTTGGTAGCCCACTCTCCTTTTACCTGATGTACCAGCAAATCTGAGTCACCAATCACTAACAGCTCCTAGACGTTCATGTCAATGGCCATGTTGAGCCCTAAGATACAGGCTTCATACTCTGCCATATTGTTGGTGCAGGGGAATCTGAGTTTGGCAGATACCGGATAATGCTGACCGGTTTCTGATATTAGGACTGCTCCAATGCCAATTCCCTTGAAGTTTGCTGCTCTATCGAAGAACATTCTCCAACTGTCATAAGATTCTGCAATGTCTTCTCCTATGAATGATACCTCTTCATCAGGAAAATACATTTTCAGAGGTTCGTATTCTCCGTCTATAGGGTTCTCAGCAAGATGTTCTGCCAGCGCTTGTCCCTTGACTGCTTTCTGAGTCACATAGATAATATCGAGCTCACTCAGCAAGATTTGCCACTTAGCTAGCTTGCTCGTGGGCATGGGCTTCTGAAAGATGTACTTCAATGGATCCATCCTCGATATGAGATACATTGTGTAGACACAGAAGTAATGCCTCAGCTTCTGGGCTACCCAAGTCAAAGCGCAATAAGTGCATTCCAATAGAGAATATCTGGCCTCGTACGGAGTCAACTTCTTGCTGAGATAATAAATGGCTTGCTCTTTTCTTCCTGTTTCATCCTGTTGCCCCAGAACGCAGCCGCAAGCTCCATATAACACTGCAAGGTAGAGTAAGCTAGGTCTACCTAGCTCAGGCAGTACCAAGACTGGCGGTGTTGACAGGTATGCCTTGATTTTGTCGAAAGCCTTTTAACAATCATCAGTCCACTTTGTCGCGGCGTCCTTCTTCAGCATCTTGAAGATCAACTCAAAGATAACTGTAGAGTGTGCTATGAATCGGGTGATGCAATTAAGTCTCCCCAAGAAACACATCACATCCTTCTTGTTCTTGGGCGGTGGTAGTTCTTGAATGGCTTTGACGGATCCAATTTTATCCCTCGGCGGCTGACAATGAACCCGAGCAACTTTCCAGCAGGAACCCCGAATGCACACTTCACGGGGTTCAGCTTCAGATTGTATCTCTGCAACCTTTTGAAGAACTTCCTCAAATCTTCCATGTGGTCAGTGGATTTGCTAGACTTGATAATAAAATCGTCCACGTATACCTCGATCTCCTTGTGGATCATGTCGTGGAAGATGGTGGTCATAGCCCTCATGTAGGTGGCCCCTGCATTCTTCAGGATGAATGGCATCATCTTGTAACAGTACTCTCCCCATGGCGTAATAAAAGCCGTTTTCTCAGCATCTTCCTCATCCATCCAGATCTCATGATAACCAGCGAAGCAATCTATGAATGATTGTAGTTCACGCTTGGCGCAATTGTCAATCAGGATATGTATATTTGGCAAAGGGAAGTCATCTTTCTTACTAGCCCGGTTGAGATCCCGGTAGTCGACACAGACCCTGACCTTACCATCCTTCTTTGGTACTGGCACAATGTTGGTTAACCATGTCGGGTACTCAACTACCCTGAGAACCTTGGTATTGATCTGCTTGGTGACTTCTTCTTTGATTTTCAAACTCATGTCGGGTTTGAACTTCTTGAGCTTTTGTTTTACCGGGGGACACATTGGATTGATTGGAAATTTATGAGCCACTATAGACATACTTAGACCAGTCATGTCGTCATACGACCAGGCGAATATGTCCTCATACTCCCTTAGAAATTCTGCATATTCTTTATTTTCTGACGGCGACAAATGAATGCTGATTTGTGTTTCTTTGATGTTTTCTGAATCTCCCAGGTTGATGGTTTCAGTCTCGTCCAGGTTGGACTTAGGTCTGTTCTCGAAATTCTCAACTTCTTTGCCAATCTCGTCAGGTATGTCATCCTCTTCTTAATCTACGCCCGTTTGCTGCATTGTCTCGTTACACGTCACAGTCATCGGTTCATCAAGACAGGTAATAGTAATGCTGTATAGGTAAAGTAATGAGAGAAAATAATAGCAATGAATATTGATCCATAAGAAAAATTTAAAAATGCTTTTGATAAATTGAACGATTGTTTTGAACATTGAAGATCTTATTGCAGGAATTAAAATGCGAAAAAGGAAATCATTTTGTAAAGCAAATAGTGAATAATTCTTGTTTTAGCCTTGCTACCCCGAGGCTCGTCGGGCTTTGGTTGTCCTGACAGTCCAATTCTTGAGGTACGTCCCTCTGCTCACATCCTGTATAGAAGGGCTTTCCTCCCCCTCCTCCTCGAGAATAACACAGCAGTACATATCACTGTCCTCTAGAAACAAGTTCCTCATTGCTGCAAGTGTTTCTTCTTTGTCTGATCCATAAATAACGTCGACCTGTTGTAAGGTCTACTCCAGATGCAGTATTGGTTGCTCCAAAGGGTAATAAGGACCGCTCCATGGTGGCGACCAGTTTTTGAATTCTTCCCAAGTGTATACATATCCCAAATCGAAAGTGGTGTCGTGCTTCTTGAGTTTGATAGGTTTGGATATCCCCTGAGGGTCCTTACCGAGCCCTTTACCTGGCTTGTATCCTTTCCAATTCATCATACTTGAAATCTTGCTATCCCACTATTTGTATTTGTCGATAGTGTTGATATGTTCAATGTGGTGGTAAGTTTCTCCACCCATCTTCTTTCTTCCTTCAATCACCGGAATAGTCTGGCGACTGTAAATAGGGTTGCTGCCGTCACTATGAATAATCACCTCTTGGTGGTTCCACTTGAACTTCACTGCCTGATGTAGTGTTGATGCTACGGCCCCAGCAGCATGGATCCAGGGTCGTCCCAATAACAGATTGTAGGACGCTAACACATCTATCATTTGGAAGTCCACCTCGAACCAGGTTGGCCCCAGTTGCAGGCATAGGCTGATCTCACCAATGGTGGACCTCTGAGATCCATCGAAGGCCTTCACGTTGATCGCTCCATCCTTTATATCATGCAACCCTTTACCCAGTTTCTTGAGCGTTATCAACGGACAGATATAAAGGATGGATCCCCCACCGATCAGGATTCTGGTGATGAAATAATCTTCACATTGCACAGTTATGTGCAGTGCTTTGTTATGGACCAACCCTTCAGAAGGTAGCTCGTCCTCATGGAAAGTGATCTTGTGACTTTCCAACACTTGGCCCACCATATTAGCCATTTCTCCACTAGTGATGTTATTTGGCACATAGGCTATGCTTAACACCTTCAATAAAGCTTTTTTGTGCGTCTCGGAATTCTGCAGCAAAGAGAGATGGATATTTGCGCTGACGTTTTGTTCAACTGGTCGATGACCGAATACTTCTTGGCCTGTACTTTCCTCCAAAGGTCGTCCGGACCTGTCTCGATAATGGGAGGCCGATTGGAAGCCTGCCTGCTAGATTCAGCCAGATGTTCAGGGGTGTAGACTCTACCAGTTCTTGTCATACCTTGCACTGCAACAACCTCTTCAGTCTTGACTTTGCCTTTCCTTCTCGCCTTGGCTGTATAGTCCCATGGTACATCATATGTATAGAAAGGTGGTGTGGTAGATATCGTCACCGTGATTGGCGCAGCTACCCTCACTTCAAATGGAACATGTGCCTGGGGTGGCAAGACTGCAACCTCAAATGGTGCGAGTGCATTCACTGGAGACACGAACTCAAATTCAATCGATACTGGTGTCTTTGCAGGTGACGTTGCTTCAAACTCAAGAGGTATGGACATATTTACCTCAGCATCCTCAGAAGGTTGAATCTCGACTATGATCAGGTTGAGAGTGACTGCAGGTTTCTTTGGATCATCGCCTTCTGCGATCAACCCGATTGATCCCTCGGGGTTCCAATCATCTTCTATTTCAATCAAGTGGATGCCTCCACCCTTATGGTCCGGAAGAAGATTGTTGGGGACGTTTGGAGCAGATTCCTTTGCCACGATGACCTTGTTGTCAATCAGGGATTGTATCTTGTCCTTCAAAGAACGACACTCATCTATGGTGTGCCCCTTCATGCCGGAGTGGTATGCACATGACTTGTTTGGGTTGACCCATTGAGAAGGATTCTCAGGGGTTGCAGCAGGGATGGGGTGACATAACCAGCAGCTTTGAGCTTCTCATACAGCTGGTCGATGGGTTCAGCGATGGCGGTATACTGTTTTGGAGGTCTACGATCAAAATTAGGACGAGGTCTAGGGAAGTTTTGACAGGTAGGGGGTGATTAGTAATGAGATGGTTGGGAATTGTAAGTGTGGTAGATAGGAGCGGGTTGTGAGTATCTGGGTGTAGCAGGTTGATATGTCGGTGGCAGAGGTGATTGATAACGAGCTTGGTATGAGGGTGATTGGTAATTTGGGGTGGGTTGATATGTGAGTGGAGGTGTTGGGTAAGTTTGGTATTTAAGTGGGGATTTGGTTCTTTGTGAAACCATCGTGGATCCCACGTCTCTTTTCTTAGACACACCACCAGACTGCAAAGCCTTGTTTGTAGCTTGCAAGGCTTCAAAATTTGTAACCATACCGCTCTTGATACCTTCATCAATCCGTTCACCCAATTTGATAATGTCGGAGAACTTGTGGTTTTCAATCATCATCAATCGTTCATAGTATTGCGGGTACTGGACCCGGACAAAGAACTTGTTTATCTGCTCCTCTTCTAAGGCAGGTCTGACCCTAGCAGCTTCGGACCTCCAGTGAGTAGCATACTCGCGAAATGTCTCTGTGGGCTTCTTTTTCAAATTTTGAATATAGAACACATCCGGTGCGTTCTCTGTGTTGAATCTAAATCTGTCCATAAAGTCAGATGCCATGCTCACCCAATTCAACCATTTCTTGGGGTCTTGGCTGATGTACCAAGACAGTACATCTCCTTTCAAGCTCCTCATGAACAACTTCATGCGGATCCTTTCATACTTCCCTACTCCAACCAGCTTG
>ML360549.1:5202-50732 GCA_005239505.1 Nicotiana paniculata
CACCCCCACCCCCACACACACACACAAGGCAGAAAGATGAGCGTACAAACATGCACTCGTCATATCTAAGGCTGATAAAGTAGTGGTAAAATCAGCATATACTGTCTGTTTGAGATTTACTTGAAAATGGAAGCACATAGCGTTACATGCATAATTAATAGGAGAGAAGACCAACCATAGCCCCAACCAGGGAAGGTAAAAGGCACAGTTACATCTATCACTTCCAGCTCATGGTGAATGGTAAAGCAAAAGGAGAACTATTTAACTTAATAAACAAGAAGAACCTTTACCTTAAGATCGAAAACAAATGGATCCTTCCCGAAGTTGATGGTAACCCTGTGATAGTAAAATTTACAAAGAACTGCAAGAAATCAGAAATGCTAAATTTGATGATGCATACTACTAAGTCAGAGTTTGGACAAACTAACCATTTATATCTTTTGACTAATCATATTTCATTATTATATGTATGTAATTTGGTAAAAGTATGCACTAACTAAGCAACAATATCTAAGACATGAAATTTCCTATTTACAGCCACACAAAAAATAGCGAGATTTTCTTTTTGACAAGGTACAAAAATAAGAGAATTTTCATGCTTAGCAGAGTTCAAATAGCAAGATATAACTCCAACACTCGAGAACTTAGGGGCATCCTTTCTTGATGATTTATGTCTGTGAGAATGCACGGGAGAAAAATCTATTATCAACAATGATATAATAAGCCCTATATATAATACATATTCTACTCCTACTACATATGAGACTAGGACATATTCTACTCCTACTACATATAAGACTAGGACTATTTACACATAACTATCTAACACTCCCCCTCAAACCGGTGCATACAAATCATATGTACCGAGCTTGTTGCATATGTAACTAATACGAGGACCAGTGAGGTACTTGGTGAAAATATCTGCAAGATTATCATTCGACATACAAGGCCACTAGACTCCCCGTGAGCAACAAAACCTGGTGGTTACTGATAAATAAAAGTTGGTTGAAAGGTCGCCGGAAAAATCTTAAAATAGTGAGACTAAGCCGAATTCCAAACTACAAAATAGGTTTTAAAACACCACCAGAAAACAGAAACTTTTTCTGGAAATTACTGTTCACGTCGTGAAATCACTGTTCACGCCGGTGAAAGTGCATTGTTCACGCCGTAAAAAATAAAAGTTGTCCTGAAGAAGTTGTCAAAAAGTGGCCAGAATGGCTCACACGCGACGGAAAAGTTATTGTAGCTCGCCGGAACTCTAGTTCTGGCAGCGCGTGGAGGCGCGTGAGGGACTTTCCGCCGGAGTGATTGACTGGGGTTTTGTCCCTTGACTTCTTCGAACAAGATGGTAGTGTTGGTTTTCGCACAACAGTTACCGATGAGGAGATAACGCAAATCAATCTTGAGTCATCAACCAGAAAGACGCACGGTGACCGACTTTTCTGTTCCAATGGGAATGGAATTTTTGGGGTTTGGTCGCACAAGGGCTTTAGATCTGATGATGGTACTGGTATATGCACAATAGCACTGTAGAAGTGATGAACCCTGGGAACAAGACGAAGTTGCCTGAAAATTGCACGGCGATGAGATCTTTCTTCCCGGATGTCGCTGGAATGTTGCACAACGATAATTTTCTCACTGAAGCTCTGATACCATGTGAGAATGCACGGGAGAAAAATCTATTATCAACAATGATATAATAAGCCCTATATATAATACATATTCTACTCCTACTACATATAAGACTAGGACTATTTACACATAACTATCTAACAATGTCAAACATGATTTGGCTGTTTTGAGAATTAGATGATGTGAATTTGTGGATAGTGTGGAATGAAGGAATAAGAGATTGTTCCATCACAGTGAAAAAGATATAAATAACCTGAAAGATACTTCTTATTTATTTATTTTCCCCACATCGAGAGCATGCATGCTTAATAATGATATATACTCATGACTCTACATATTATTGAACAAGCAGTATTCTTTGAAGTGTTGCAAGTTCATTAAAATCCAATTTTTAATAATCAAAGGTAGCATCAAAGGAATGAAACTTTACGATATATTCACGACCTCGGTAAATTTAAGAAGGAAAAAAAGAGGATAGGAATGGGGCTAAAGGACTACACTAACAAGCAACATAACTAGAGGATGTGGAGAACAGGGGAGAGCCATGGAGAACAAATTGCATCGCGAGTCAGCACAATTTTAATAAAGAACTATTTTCAGACATAAAGTGAATAGGGTTCCAGGTCATCTTATCAATATTTCAGATGACAGCAAACCGGATGCATAGCCCCAAACAAAAATGAAAAAAAGGAAAAACCAATGTCAGTATAGTAAGAGCTCCGGAAGCACGACATTTGTAAAGATGAATTTTGCCACCCGTAATCTATATGAGATGAGATGAATAATAAAGAAAATAAAAAATATAAGGCACTGATAATAAGGATACATCTACATACTCTTCATTTTGGCTGTGCACCGCAACTGTAGGAAATAATGGCCCCTTTACGTCCTTGAAAACTGTTCCTACAATAGTTCCATTTTTCCTGGCATTAAAGAAATAAAGCACAAATTCCTGAGAATTTCGTATAGGAAAATATTTGAGTCAAAGCAGAGATGCACTTACTTTTGGAATAAAAGCGAAAAGACCGAACTCATCCAGAAATTATAATATAAACAGCAAGACTATTTTTATAGACTCAACAAAAATCATCCAGAAATCTAACATGAACATCTTTTAGAAGAGGTAAAAAACCAGATAAATTCTTACGTGAAAAATAGTTCTTGAGAAGCATAATTGATTCCACCGCCAACAGTATCACCTGTTGAGTAAGTCGGGCCAAATGCCTCTCCCTTTCCTTGTCCATGGTAAAGCAGTCCGTCATCACCATGATATCCATAACTGTTTGGATCCCAGCTGACAAACATAGAAAGATGAAAAATAGAGTTAGAATGAAAGAGAATGATCGAACAACAAAATGCCACTCCTATGCAATTCTTCTCGGTCTACGTTACATAGACAAATAACCAAGGAGCCACAGATAAGACCAATAATGCTGTGTTAGGTTCCATTAGAATGTGTATGGTTTCATTATACATGTCTAGTTAACTGAGTGAAAATAGTTCTAATCTTTACAACTTCATGTAATTTGGCAAAGAACTCACATAATAATGTGGAATATTCTTGATTTCGTAAGAGTCCGCTGGACCTCTAAGTACTTTATCATCAATGTACTAAGAATGTTATCGCTTCTTTCTAGCGATTCATATGGTGTGAAAAGGAAAGAGATAAAAGCTTGGTTATACCTCTCTTGTTGACGTTCAACAGTAATTCTCATATCATAGTAATTCATTAAAACTCAATAATTGATCAGAATATAGAAAAGAACCAGGTTTTCTCCTACTTTATTAAAGGTAGCAAGAGTCAAAAGAAGCTGAAGTTTGGTCTATGTTCACCAGCAGTAAAGTGATTTCCTAGAGATGGAGCTGGATTTTGAGTTCAAGGGTTCTAGATTATAAAAAAGGCAAATTACTGAGTTATGGACAAATTATTTACACATATTAAGTGGATTTTTAACGCAAATACATAGTATTAGGCCAAAGTTATTGGGTAGTAAGCACCACTGTAGCTCTGCCCCTGCTACCTTCACTGGCAATAGCATTTCTTGATAACCTTTATTATGAAGCTAATTACCCATTGATGTCCATTAATACATTTATAATCATAAAGATTCATTTTCACTTAGGTTAAACATAGCGAGATTGCCACTTTATTGATCCTATATATTTTCAGGACAGATTCAAGCTTTCACACTATAATTGAAATTGAAATGTAAGAAACACCATTAAATTAAAAATAAAAACATTATACTAAAATCTTTCCATTTTCGTAAAAGAGCAATTCACTATAAGAAGAAGAAAATACCCAGGTTGGCGACGCAATTTAAATCCAGGGGAAGTGAAACCAATAGCAATTTGGCCCTTAGCACCAGCATTCTTCACAGAAATCTCAAAGTAATAAACGAGCCGTTTACAAGGAGCGGGCCGATTAGCTTGAACAACGCCAACATCATGTCCATGAAGATTCACATTAGGGTAATGGACTGAAAGTTTATCAGGCCCAACAATCGAAAACCCACCGGAACTATTCAATGTATCAAGCTCAGTAGGTAACTCTTCTTTTTCATCTTCTGATTCTTCTACTTCCATTAATTGAGTTTTTTCTGCTTCGCTCACTGATTCGGATTTAGCGGCAGCGGATTTGGATTTAAGTCGCCATTGATCCAAGAAGTAAGAACCGATTAGGTCTTGAGTTTCGGAATTGGTGTGAGAAAGAGACAGAGTTAAAGATGCATCCATGAATTTTCCGGGAAAATTCGAGAGAATAGTGAAACCCTGAAAATGAATTAAATTGGAGAAGAAAGAGGGATTCGAGTAAACAGCAGTTGGGATCGAATAAAGGTTTTCTTGAATGAAGCCTTGTGGTTAAGTGAGAATTAGGAAAAAAGAAAGATAACTTTATTGAAAATTACAGACAGTGTGAGTTTTTTCCTCCACCTTTTTTTTTTGAGATAAGAAGGTTTACTGTTTACCCATAAACAAAACAAAAGAAAAAAGTAAGTTTTCAAAAAATAATTCTATGAGTGTGTTTGGTATAAAGGAAAAATATTTTTCATGAAATATATTTTCTAAAAAATTATTTTTTCGGAAAATAAGTAGTAATCTTACTCATTTTTCGGTATTTGGTACGCAAATTAAGGAAAATAACCTTTCAAGAGTAATCATAAATAATTTAGATACAATAAACATGAAGTCATAAACTTCCGAACCAACAACCTTCCTAATCCATAAATTTGATAATATCACTAAACTTTCGAACACGTAAACTCTATAATTTCTAAACCCGCATAACTTCCAAACACATAAACCTCTAAACTGATAACTTTGGAACTCGTAAAATTTCGAATATATAAACCAAAAAAATGAAAAACCAGCACAGGAAATATTTTTAAAAAAAATTGCTGCAAGGGTGGGAGGGGAAGGAGGACGGAAAAGAAAAAAATACTGAAATCTGGAAAAAAAAAAAGAAAAAAAAAACTTTTTTGGAGAGGGATCCAGGGTAGGCGAGAGAAGGGGGAGTGAGTTGGGGTTAGATGTACGAGTAGGTGAAGTTTTTGGAAAATATTTTCTTAACTTTTTAG
The DNA here is from genome assembly GCA_005239505.1 of Nicotiana paniculata. Classification (NCBI taxonomy): domain Eukaryota; kingdom Viridiplantae; phylum Streptophyta; class Magnoliopsida; order Solanales; family Solanaceae; genus Nicotiana; species Nicotiana paniculata. The sequence continues at coordinate 10,413 of ML360549.1, forward strand.
GGAAGTTATTTTCATCCAGTTTTAGAAAAATATGATATGTAGAAAAATATTTTTCAAACTATTTTATGCAACCAAACAACGGAGAATGAGAAAAGAATTTTCGAAAAATATTTTCCGTCGTACCAAACACACCCTATATGTTTTCAATGCACATTCCTTTCTACGTAAATATTCTATTTCTTCTTTGTTCACCATTTTATTAACCTCATATATTTGTTTATGAAATTCCTGTCTACAGTTATGGCATTTTATTTTCTAACTTCCCTCAAATCAACTACTCCTTCAACTACTCAGCATTTTGCTAACAACTTATTTGAGCGATTGTTATGTTACTTTAAATATAATATTTTTTTTTATCGTTACTTAAATTTTATTGTATCGTATCGTTAAATTCGCTGCAACCGATTTAGTATAGTCATTTCGTTTTCGTATTTTTTCCTCTCATCTTACCTTTCCTTATTATTAAGTTATCCTATTTTATCTTTTACCCTATCCTTTTATATAATAATTCTATCTCGTACTTTATTTTTTCTTTATAATATTGCAAGTTTATTCTTCATATTAATGATGCATAAAATCATGAAACAACATCAAACAATACAATCCATTCATATATTATATACATCAAAACGAGCAATTCAATATAATATTATACGATATATTATGAAACGGTACATAACAACCCTCCAAACAAACTGCATCTCCATGTGAGTTTTCAACTTTTCATCCACCCATCTTGGTAGGGGTATATAAGAAAACTCCAAAAAAAAGAGTCAATCTATGTAAAATTGATGTATGGGACAAAACTGAATCAAATCGATAAGATAATATAATTTTATAAATTTTCAGTTTTCCTCCTTGTGCTTTGTACTTGCTTAGGATGGATTGTTACTATATCTATTCTTGATACATCCTTTTTTGCTTGTAGTTACCATTAAATACTTCTTATGTAATACTCTATTTTATAGTAGAATTTTTTTTATAAGAATGTTCCAATACAAAGGTTCATTCATTTGGTTGATTCTCACCACACATATATCGAAATATGGTAAATTTTACTCGCAACTCTAGTGGATTAAAATTTGTTCTCTACGGAAAAATTCACAGGAAAAAAATAATAAATAGAAATTACGAACATTGATATTGGTAAAACCAATAGAAATAAAAATGAAGACAAAACTACGACTTATTGATCTACTTAGGTTCAAATATATAGAAGACAAGGACCACGAACGCCTCGGTCTAGTCATTCAGTAAACGAAATGAAAACTACACATATCTCCCCTAAGATTTCACATATGCCTCTTGTAAATTAAAACATGGAAAATAAGGGTTTTAGTTCCTGTTGTGAAATAGTGACTGATTTGGTTCATTGAGCCAAGGGTCTATCGGACCTTCACGATGTAGGGTAAGGTCTGCGTACACATTATTCTCCCCAGACCTCAATTGTGAGATTACACCAGATTTGTTTGTTGTTGTTGTGAATGTGAAGCAGTGACTGAATTACAGCAATGCAGAACTCCTAGGATCCATCTCCTGTTGGTTAAGTCGTCCCTCGCGACTCACTTACAGTGCAAGCACCATATCAGTCAAGCAATACGAAATGCATAGGGGTGGAACTCCACAAATTCGATGGCCTTTTAAAGACATGAAAATGGGGAAGATTAAAGAAACAGGGTAATGATCCTTTTTTCCATGTATAAGGGCACCAAAATATAAAGAGAAGTTCAAATTTTGCTACCTCTAATCTGTAAAGGTTGTAGATTAACATTCTTCGCAACGAGTTGGAGTGTTGATGTCGTTTGAACACCAACGTTGAGGTAAATGGAAACCTAACCTTCTTCGAAGCGTTTTCCAGTTAGCTTGACCTGTTTTCAAATAAACATGCACGGGAACAGGTGTAAGGTGAAATGTCAAAATGAGCATAGAAAGAAAAGCTAACAAAACCAAAAGAGGCACTTCAAATTCAGTAAAAGATTAGATGAACTCACATTCAACTATCAAGGGAAGGCTATATCATCATTTACAATGGTAATGTTGGAAGTGAGAATAGGGGACTCTTAAGTGCCAACTTAGCTAGCAATGTGCTTCTCTTGGGCTGCCCTCAGAGATGCTATCTTGACCCAGAACAACTTATGCAGAAGAAACTTTCAGCTAGTAAATAGATGTTACATGTGCCGCAACAACACAGAATCAGTAAATCATCTTCTTTTGCACTGTCCAGTGGCAACAGATACAAGGAATATGTTTTTAGCAGTTTTTGGTATCAGTTGGTCTACTCCTGAAGCAGTTGAATGTTGGTGCTCGTGGAAAGTTGGCAAAACCATCAAGAAGATCTGGCAAATGATCCCAGCATGTTTTTTTTGGTGCATTTGGACAGAGAGGAACACCAGATGTTTTTATGGCATTTCAACTTCCAATAGCCTATTGAAATCTAAGTGTTTGATAAACCTGTTTAGTTGGAATAACCTTTCCCCTATAAATGATGTTATTCCCCTTTTAGATTTCATTAGCTCTCTTACTATGGCTTAATAGTCATATTTTTGGTTTTTGGTTTTGGTTAACTCCCAGCTTTATAGGTTTTTTGTATTAGGAGCTAACCAAGGCTTTTCAGTTTGTACTTTTTCTGCATCTTCTTGATGCCTTTAATGCAACACCTTACTTCATCAAAAAGTGCCAACTTAGCCCTCATAATAACATACACAGAACAAAAACAGCATAGCAAGATGAGAGAAATAAGGTGTTTGCTTGTACTGATAGTCTAGATTCACAATGTACTGTAACATAGTAAAGCAAATTCATGTCCTAAACAATCTTTCAGTTTTTGACAAAGTATAACGAAAGGAGAAGACAGCCAACCATGTTAGGGATCCTTGTTTTTGAATGTCCTAATCCTAGGCATCTGGTGGCTCAACACGGAGCTTTCATTATGGTTTTTGAGAAATAAAACAAAATATAAAAGGGCAGCCCGGAGCACTAAGCTCCCGCTATGTGCGGGGTCCGGGAAAGGGCCGGACCACAAGGGTCTATTGTCCGCAGTCTTACCCTGCATTTCTGCAAGAGGCTGTTTCCACGGCTTGAACCCGTGACCTCCAGGTCACATGGCAACAATTTTGGTTAAAGTTGGATACATGGCCTAAATATAACAGAAATACAGTATACAAGTGCCTTTTATTTTCTCTGGTAAGAAATGTAGGTTCCGGTGAGCTGCTTCACTGTCTTCACCAAGTACGGATAATCACTTGGGAAATCACACAAACATCAAAGTTCCCCAAGGCAGAGATGAGATTCACCAATAAAGCAGTACAGTTACCTAAAACAAGATTATGTCTGATGTACGTCTTCAATATTAAGAGCAAAGACACGAACGGGTGAAAAATCTCTGTTATTGGTCTTTTTGGGTAACCAAACCCATTGCTAGTGGTTGGTACGAGAGGTTGCTGACAGCCCGATATTTCTCTTACAAGTTCTCTGTTTATCTCTGACTGGATGACTGCTTGAAGTATGGAAACCACAGAGCGATCAATATTATTACACTTTGATCTATTCAGTGCATCCTTACATTACATGGAAGTAAGATATGTTTAAAGTCAGTAGTATCAATAATTGGATAGAGTCAAGTTTCTCGAGCATTGATTTCAAAAGATAAGTTCAAAATCAACGTGACTACACAATCAAATTCACCTTTGGTCGCTAATGACATTGGCTAATATAATCACAGATGGATGCAGAAAAACACATTCACACACAGAGTGAGGAGAGAACTATTTTCAATTAGTTCAGAGATTTTTTATGCTTAAGTTTTACCGCAGTGTACCGGCAACATGTACCAGGTAACTTTATCCACCAAGGTTTTGATAGATGGGAAGAAATCACCTAGTGTTTTTTGCCTTCGCTGGGATTTGAACCCGAGACCTCATGGTTCTCACTTACTTCATTGACTACTAGGCCACACCCTTGGGTGCTATATATCAGACAATATACACATATTTACAAGGCTCACTTAGACAAACACATACTTGAAAATACATTCACTTTTTAAAAGAAAGACTGACCTTAAGAAGGATATCCATACTCTATGTGAATACCAAAACGAAGCATTCCATCTGGAGATAGATCAGCACTGCTAATCAAGCTTGATGATGAAAGTCATTCAGGCTAAGGATGTCGGCAAGCAGACCTCACAACTCCTTTAGCCAGAACTCAAAAGTTGAGTCATTCTGTTGCTGGGCAGTTGTTCCATCCCAAGACAACATATGAGGTAACAAAGAGAGACTGTAGAGCTGGTCCAATTATTATTTTTCACATAGATCTTCCTCTCTACCACAATTTTTTTCCTTTCGGAGGTTGGGTTGAGGTAAGGGTTTGCTTTCTCATTATTATTCTCCACGTTCTTCACTAGCATATTTTCTCAGGCAGCAATATTTCTTTGTTTAACCAAATACAACGTTTTCTACTGCTAATATAAAAGGATCAGTCTACTTCTATGGACACAAACTATACAGTATGATGATGTTATTCTTTCTCTGTTGCTAAATATTCCCACAACAAATTCATCTGTTTTACTGCTTAATCTATTACTTCCTCATTTTCCCTGCCAATAGATACCCCCTAATTTGCCGCTACTGATGATGAAAACTGGGTGCACATCTCATAATCCTGAAGCAGTCATGAGGCATCAAAAATAGTCCTAGTGATGCTACAGAAAGATGACACATACACACACACCCAAACAACAGGAAAATCTCCAATGTGCTAACTGTAATGAACTCGTAAAATGACTCGTTGAAGCTGAGTAAGTATAACTTTTATTATAAACTCCAACTTTCTTTATACAAAAAGGGTAAAATAAAAATAAAAAAATTGTAAAGAAAACTAGATCAAGAGATAGGAGAATAACTCAAGATCAGATCCAATGTTTTTGTGGTACAGATTACAAATACAGATACAATCTTTCTTAATACAGATCGCATCATGACTCAGTAGTACACTAATCTACACATTATCTAAAAACCCCAAATTTTTTGTTTCTCAATATCCACCATTTGGGTTTTGCATCATTTTTTCCCGAGGAAAATTTGAAGAAAAAAAGTAAGCAGCTTTAACAAAGAAAACTAAAAAAAAAAGTCTTTTTTTTCTTTTTCTCTTCATCATCAAATTGATTAACAACAAACATACATCACCGTACAGAAGAGTGAATAATTAGAGACATAAGGCGGTGACATGTAAATCATCAGCATCTACATCATCTGATGGAGGGGGCAAATTCAGATCAAAGGGCAGAGGTAGGTTAGGCAAAAACGATGACGTCTCAACATCACAACGATCATCCACCACCGACGAGGACGAATCGCAATCACTCCGGCAATCTTCCGGCGGAATAACCGGGCGAGGAATTTTCATTCGAGTCAGCTTATTACCCGATCCACGAGGCCCACTAGAAGATTCCAACGTGCTGCTCATGCTGCTAGAAGCCGGTCTTGAATTAGGAAAAAGCTCAAATTGATTCGATCCATAAGGATTATTATCCTGTTGTGTTGTTATAGCTGTTAAATTAGGGAAATTAGTTTTGGCTTTAGGTCCACGGAGAGCGCGTGCAGCATCGTCGTAAGCGCGTGCAGCATCTTCAGCTGTATCGAAGGTGCCAAGCCAAACTCGAGTCTTTTTGATCGGATCTCTAATCTCTGCGGCAAATCGGCCCCATGGCCGTTTACGTACACCACGATAACGAGGCGGGCCGGTAGCGGGTTGTTTCAGGAGGTCGGATCCTGGTCTATTTACCTCCGATGACTTCCGATGGCGCATCTCCGATTAACTCGAATCAAATTTTTGGCGTAAAGATTTGATCTTTAGCTATTATCGCCGTTGTAAGGATTTTTCAATTTTCTCGCCGGCTATCCATAAGAAGATGATTTTGAAATTAGGTTTTGTTAAATTTGGATTGGGAGATCTGTTTGGGGGAGGAATGGGGAGGGGGTGTAAGTTGAAGAGGGCAAATGGGCAATGGAGAAAGGGGGATTCATCCCCTGGCCTGATTTTTTTTGCTATTTTTTATTTTTATAAAATATTTTATTTTGGTGGATATGGAATTATGCCATGAATTACTCAAAATGCTAAATGAAAAATTACAACTATCACCAACGATTACGACGAGACAAATAAGATCCCTCTAGAAGAAAAATAAATAAATTTAAGTAGAAAATATTTCTCGTTTATTAACTTTACGTGATATAAATCAATATTTATTTCAGCGTCCAAGGTAAGTATGAGACCCTGAGAGACCAAAAAGAACTACGACTAAAATAACCAATGTTATCCTTGATGTTTGTGATTTACAACTATTTGTCCTCAATGTTTAATTTTCCATAAACATGTAAATAAACTTTATGCAGAAATAATTAAACATACATGCTCTTACATAAATCAAATGTATAAGAACTTGAAGACAATAATAGTATAAAAGATGTCATAAAATACTTTGCAATAGGAGTGGAAGACATTCATGCAAATTGCAAGAAGAAAATCGGATTCTTCTATATAAGGTAATTGATCTCCTTTATCCTTATTTTTACATTGCTAGCGCTTTAATAAATCGAAGAGTGTAAAGATGAAATGACCCTAATTGAAAATCGATTTACGAGGTTTTATCTTTAATATATGATGTCAATTCAGTAACTGAATGAACATATGATAATTGTTTATTCTTTATTGAGTATAAGTTATGGACTCAACGTAAATTTGGTCTCACAATTTAAAAAGTTGTGCAAGCATTTAAAAATTATTGAATTTATATTCAACAAAATAATTTGGGTAATATTTTAAATTCAAGATATATTAGTCCTATTGGGCTAATATAATTATATAAGTCAAATATAGATGGACCTAATAAATTAGTCTAAGTTCATTGGGCTAAATTGATGAGCCCACTTTATTAGGCTCAATATATCATCTTACTAGAGGCCCAGTTTGGTGTCACGTGTCAAATGACGTGGCACGCCACGTTAAATGGAAGAGCCAATAGGACCATGTCACGTGTCAAAATAACAAGGCATGCCAAGTCACATTAAAAGGCTAATGAAATCGCGCCACGTGTGCGAGTGACATATTTAAGCCAATCAAATGCGGTCATGTCACACTTCAATTTGATTGGTCGGAAATAGTTTGTTCTTATCGTAACTCTTCCCTCCCACAACTATAAATAGGGGCCTTCGTAACTCAGAAAAGAGATAAGAAGTTATAACAATAAGCAAGAGAGAGCTCGTGGATCAAACGCCGCAAATTTCTCTACAAGCTTCAAGCTTCAAGCAATCAAGTTCAAGTTCAAGTTCAAGAAATCAAGTCCAAGCTCAAGAACGAAGAACAATTCAAGTATTCAAGATCAAGAATGAAGTCAAATCAAATACAAGGCGTTCAAGATCAAGGCTACTTGTTCGTGATAAAATTCGTGGCAACAATCAAAGTGTTCGCGACGGATAAATCAAATTAAAATTTAAGATCAAGCTCAAAGCCCGTGAATTTATATTGAAAAGGAGAATCAGAGGATTCATAGAGATTGTACGCTCACAGTATTCGAAATAAAATACTACGATTGTTGCGATATTTTTCGGTTTTGATTTTAATTTTCTCGACCCAATTTATTGTCTACAAGTTGGATAGCCTAAAGTGTTCAATCAGCAATATAATTTTTCTAGCAATGACGATCAAAACACCATAATTCATAGTATCACAATATAGCTCAAAAATCCCTACGCTTCAATTAAATATTAAGCAATAGGATAATATCAAATGATTGAATATGAGTTATGATATTCAATAAATCATACGCTTCAATTAAATATGGAGCAAAAGGATAATATCAAATGATTGAATATGAGCTATGAAATTCAGTTCATCACCTACTAACCAAGAAAACTTCAACCGTGATATATCCCTCGATCGACAATTTGTTAACTCCCCTTGTTCTTCAATGTCGAGTAAATGCTGTGATTTTGAGTTATTTTTATTTAATTATATTGCTTATGAATCTATCTCATAAGTTACATCTAAAATTAATATTGATATGTATTTCCATCCATCTTGAAGTAATGTAGAATGCACTAAAATATGCTCCAGTTGTTAGTAAGCTTTAATATGAAATAAATTATTAAAACTTCAATAGTTTCGTGGTAAAATCATCTTTTTTACCTAAGTTGTTTTCAAATCACCATAATCCCTTGACTACTATTGTTACAAATTGAATCTTTACACCCTTCTTAGTAGTTCTGAATAGAAATACTGATAATAAAATTAGAGCAACTTCAAAAATTAGATGTAAAGGGAAATTATGAAATTAATCATTTAACTTATCTAATTACAACAATTGTTAAGTTCTTATCCCATTTCCAATTTTACCCCCAACATGCAGTGCCGGACCTAAGTGGTGGCTAGCGGGTTCAACTGAACCCGCTTTACCAAAAAATAATACTGTATATATGTATAAATTAGGATTAAAGTTGTGTAAATTTTGTATAAATATTTATTTGAACCCGCTTGACAACTATTTTACGACTAAAGTTATATACTTATAAGATTGAACCTGCTTGTACAAAATCTTGGGTCCGTCACTGCCAACATGTGGTTTGAAATGTGCATGATTGCAAATCAACGACCATTGAGATATGTACATTGCAATAGAGGACATGAATAGAAAGAATTAACACAAAAGTTCTGAAATTTACTAGTCAATTAAAGAACTTGGTTATAAGAAAAGGCTGTGCAACAAATTTCAAATTTCTCCATGTTTGAGTTGAGTGGTATGGACTATAAGATGGCTACATTAGCAAGAGGGGTTAATTTTTGAAAACTTACCGACTAAGATGATTTTCCCCTCCATCAACTAAGATGGTTTCATAACTCTTTAATTTATAGAGTACCAAGTACTTATATATTAAAAAAAACCTTGTGGGCCTATCTTTTTGGGCCTTAATAATCTGCCCAATGATGCATGGACACTGCTCACTCAATATTGGACTTTCTTTCAAGAACATGGATCATTATTGTAAAAATTGCACGGGGCGCTCTATTTGATTCCCTCTATTTAACCTATACCTATATTTTTAAAATTATTTAACCTATACCTTAATTTTGACAACTTCAGGCGCCTCCTTCTTCCTGCTACTGTGCAAAACTTCAGCTTATTTAGTGCTGAAGTTTTTACAAATGAACTAAATAACTTCAACATCTTCTACTGAAGTTTTTGAAAAAGCTTTACGACAAAACTATTGAATCAAAGACAAACTTCAGCTAAAACATGCTGAAGTTCAACAAATAGAGAACAAAACTTCAGCTAGTAGAATGCTTAAGTTCAACCGTCTATTAGAATGCTGAAGTTTGCGTGATTGCTTTTGCTACTTCAGGCCCGTATGCCTGAAGTTTAGGCAAAAAGTGAGTACACTTACAATTTTTTTTGCAAGTATAATTTAAAACGTGACCCAAAAAGCGGGTATAAATGCAAATCCCCCATCATTATTTTCTGTTGCAAGCCAAATAAATAGTTTTGCTTGTTGTTAGGAAGACACCGGCCATTCTTGTACGTAGTGGTTGAGAGAGTCCTCTCCAATTCCACTAGGTCGAGAGTTCAAGGCTGGTAGGAGAAGGAGAAAGAGAAGAATATGAGGTATTCTATAATACCTCCTTTTTTTTTTTTTTTTTTTTTTTTTTTTTTNACATTATTCTGTCCTCTATTATGTATGTAGGAGCGCTTTTCTATTTTAATTGTAAAACGTTGAAACTTGATTAAAATTTAATAGTTGTAAGATAATTAAAAATCAAAACTAAACCAAAAAGATACTAAAAGCGTGCCAAAGGTCCTGATATCAGCTTTACTGATCACCTATAAGATTACCTTATTGGTTTACACGACACAAAAGATTAAAGAGAAAATAATCAAATATTAAGACGAAGAGAAGCAACTTGACTTTACCTGCACTTTTTATATCGATATAATTTCTATATATTTCCATCTATTTGGACAAAAATATCGAGTCAGATGCAAAAGATAATGTTAAAGAAAAGATCCAAGACAACGAGGGTACTTCACAAGACAACCAGAAATAAACTTGAGGCATACAACAGACTTTCAAACTACAACTTGCCAATATTGAAAGCCAATAGTTTAAATCAAAGCCTGAACTACTGCCCAAGCTAAACTGTAGTTGCTGGTTAAACATACATACAGATGAAGACTTGAACTAGGAAACTGTACGAGGCACCGTTGTTTGGAACCAAATATTACTGTCGAATGGCTTAAAAGTTCCTGGAGTGCTTGGCCAATTCGCCCTACAGTCAAGAGAACAAACTAAGCATCATACTATGAACGAGCACAGAAATGTTTAAAGTAAAAATCATTCACATATCACCATGCAAAAATGAAAATGCAAAATCTGATGCATGGACAAAACCTGATACAAGCCAATAGAGTGACTTCAAAACTTATGAGCTGGACACTCTTTTCAGCCCATTTATAAAGCTTCTTCCCAAAGAATTCGACTCTCCAAATATTAAGTAGGTCAAATATATGAAGCATTATTTTCCCATACAATGACCAGATAGACCAGGCTATTACAAAAGCAAAAGGGTGATATGGAAAACACACAAAGAAAAAAAGAAAAGGAAAAGGAAGATAGCGTCCCCTGGCGATGGTGTCTGATTCTGCAGCAATAGAATCAGCTAGAGAAGTGAATAAGCAACCCCTCTCCATAACTGAGCTGAGGAGACTAGACCATATCTAAAGATAATTTTTGGCTTGTTTTGAAGCTTCCCTAGGATTGTTTGTGGATGAGATTCCTATTCTAATTAGTGATAACAGGGTTAGGGTTCACTCATGTTCACTATTTAGCTTTCACCCTGCTCATGTTTTTTTAATCAACAAACAGTTTGTGATTAGAGAATCAAAGATAAAAGGTAAATAACTAATTTCACTTTTTGTTTTCTTTCTTCTAATATCCAAACTTCACAAAACAAATTCTTCATTGATCCTCTCAAATCGCATGTCAAGAACCTCTCACAGGACACGTCTTAAATCACCTCTCTCTACTTTCTCTCTCTAGAAACTCCCCCAAGTTAGAACGCTTAGGTTAGTATCAGACTAGCCAGTGGATTCTTCCCCTGGCGACAGCTCTCATTCACTCTCTATTTCAGCTCTCTCCTGCAACTAGATTCAATAAGCTCTCTTCTGTCTAACTATTGTCATGGTAGATCTAGAGATAAATTATCGTTTTGTTCAATTGTCCTGTTTATATAGCTAGATTTTGAAGATTCTCATAGTTAAATGTTTTCGTAAAAGAAAAAGGTGGCCAACAAAGAGGATTTTTCACCTCTCCTCTTTCATCATTTAGACCTTTTCGTATGTTCTGCAATGGAGTCTATAAATATTGTTTGTCTTTCCTATGACATAAATGACCAATAAGTAAAGCAAGTGGTTGGAGAATGACAATCCGGTCCATGGTCACCGCTTTTCAGTTCTCAAAGTTTCAAGACCTATGGGGCTTTTTCCCCGGGGTAATTGAGCAGCTTATGGACAGGCTCACTGTTAGCAAATAAGTGGAGTCCCCCTTTAATAGCAACGAGGAAAGGAGAAAAAGGTAACTGGTATGTTTTTTTGCTCAAGGGTTTATAACTTTTTGGATCATTAGGTGGCAAAAGAGAAGACAATCATGGCGAGACTAAACTGAGCATGACGGTGTTTGAAAAGGAAAGGAAAAAGTAGGGAGATTCTTTGAGTGCAAGCTGTCCCCTCAAGAATTTTCAACCAGGAGAATTGTCATAGGACCTAGCTGTCCATTTTGAGAAGTATTAAGGAACTCTAGAAGAATAGCCATCACTTTACAATCTCTCATTTCAGTTTTTAAATTCAGTTGGAGTGTCAAGTTTGAGGCAACTGGCAAGAAACTGTAAGAGCTTCAGTATAAGAGCATATCTAACAGGTTATCTTCCCTACCATTTATTGTATCTCAAGAAGAAGGTAAAGAAGCTTAAACTCTAGATGCTTTCAACACTTTGCGTCCATCCCGTGTAGAACCATAGTATTTCATGTAAAAAATAAAGAAAACACTACATAAAAGATTTTTAATTAATGCTTCATCTTAAGTACTGAAGACCGAGAACCATAACTAATCCAACCAAAGAAAAGGAAATAAGTACTAAGGAACCATACACCTTTTCAAGTAAAAGGTAACCTTGCAAAAATAAAATTGGATTATCTATTTAGATTTTCCAAAATATTTAAAACTTCCTACTTCTTATGACAATCAAACATTATTGAACATCTTGAAATCCGAAGCCAGAAATGATGCCTACATTGATGCTGGTAACATATTATAGTACATAGACAATATCTACTTGAAACAAGCTAGAGAAATTAAAAGATAACTGTACCTCGAACTGATTCTTTAGATGATCAAGTTCCTTATCAAGATCGTTTATAGCCTGGTTATATGCCTGCATAGGTGAGGACTGGCTTGTTGTTTGAATCTACAAATCAAACAAATCAATAGGTCAAATCCACAGATCAAAATGCATCAAACAAACAAGATTGCAGTAAAACATCATAGTATCCAATAGAGAAATTAGAACCTAAAGAGATTCTATACAAGTCCACAAGAAATACAGCAGAAACAATAATGCAGAAGACATGATTGCTTTGGCAGCAACCATTTCAGGAGATACACCCCTGAACAGGGAAAAATATTCACAATTTTTTTTTCATTCTCCAAAGAGAAAGATTCTATTCTTCCTACACTAGGGAAGAAAACACAACATTGGAATATTATAACTCAGAAACTCTGAAAGATGAGTATATAGTGAAGACCTAACAAATCCAAATAAGCTACTAACAAAAACTACAATAAACTAACAAATGAAAAACTCAACCACCAGGACTGCAATACTAACAACCTATTATCTAATCAACTGACAACTATTTCCTACTATTCCATTAATGTGCTTAAAATTAAACAAATAGTGGACAGCGCACTGTAATAAATGGAGGTGGTTAATTCAGTAAGGTAACTGCTCTAGTCGCCCTCTAACAAAAGAAGCAGTTGCATGTTATATATGATTTGGCGTGGGGGGGAAGTGACTTGCCGGATTTTGTATGGTCTATCAGCAATGCCTTTGCTGGTTGGCTCTAGTAGACTTCCTACGCGATAGGAGACATTATATTGATTTTTTTTTAATATATATAGGGACATTCTAGTGTTTTCTTTTCTGTTTCCTTTGTATATTTCAACAGATTGTAGCTTTACAACTCTTTTACTCATGGTTGTTTATGTGAGTAATTCAAAAACCAACAAATCATTATTTTCATTTGAGTTATGACCGACCTACAACCTTAAATCTTGTCTTGTCACATGTAATACATGATTTTTGTAGTCTATTCCGCAGTCATCTAAGACCCACTCAAAATATTCCATTTAAATTTAACTCCTCTTTTATTAGTTGTTAAACTCATATTCAAGGTGCAAGATAGCATAAGGAAAGTCTTGAGGCGTGAAAGCTTCTACAGGAATGAGGAAAAGGAGTCAAAGAATCTTTTCAACTGTCAATAATTGTATTTTCCTTTTTTTTTTTTTTGCTACTCACTTCTCAGTTTGAAATCTAAATTGGTCATTTCTGCAGAGGAATATCCGCCAAAGCGATCAACTAGCTGGAAAACCATACACTAGGTATCTGCACTTAGCAAGCACTGAAAATGTAACCGTATTAATTTCCTTTTGGGGCACTGAAATTGCCCTTCCAATTTACTATACTAAATGCATCACACATCTTTCCAGCTTCCATAGCTTTATTTTTCCCACCCCAATCAATTCAGCTTCTTCATCTTTCCAGCTTCCATAGCTTTATTTTTCCCACCCCAATCAATTCAGCTTCTTCAACTACTCTTATAAGTAATAGGAGCATGTTTTTATCTAGTGAATACAATCCTATATTTCTCGTATTCATTCTTGTTTGTGAATACTCACTGCCCTTCTTCCCGTTAGGTACACCGTAGAAAATAACTAGCTTGACTTGTGCATCTTGCTATCCTTTGTGAGCAATACAACAAGCTATGACATTTCCTAGTTGCTCCAAGCCATCTTTTTTTTGTTGTTGTACTCACAATTATCACATAAAAAACTATACACAATTGTCTTACTTTAAGGGGTTATTTGGTTCAAAGAGAAGTTATGTAGGGATTAGTTATGTTGAGATTTTGTAGAATGTTTAAGATATATTGCTAATACCCGCAGTGTTATTCCACATCCTAAATAATACATACGTTCCCGCATGGCTTCTACAAGTATTATTTATTTTATGAGGGAAAACAACTAGTAATTAATCAATGTACAAAACAATGCGGAGTTTTATAGCGTGATTAATTCCCATATGAACCAACCAAACGAGCACTTAAACGCAATGCAATTACACGAGCCAAAAAAAAACACAAAAAGCTGAAGAAAGGGGCACAAACAAGAGAATATATTACTAACCCTGAGCAAGATTTTGTACTGAAGAGGATGAGGCAACTTGTACCCAGCAAATAGTACATTCTCATCCCTATGAAGTTGCCTGTTATGTTCAATAATCATGTGAATATTACCAAAAAAATCAGGGTCTTTACAGAAAGAATGAAACTTTAATAGAAATAGAGAAAAAAAAGAGCAATCAAAAGTGTGTAAGGTGTTTACTTACATGCGAAGAATGTTGCCGATAGTGTGTTCCTCTCTTTCAACGGTGAAAGTAGCTGCATTTATAATCTTTGTGTCTCTCTCGTACGAAACCCTAATTAAATTTAAGAAAATTGTTAACCCATTTAGCAACTAACTCACAGTATATAGTGAGAAAATAAGAGTAATTACTTCTTAACGCCCTCAGGAACGACAAATCGTTCGTAACGATCTGGAGCATTCATCTTTCCCTCCTATTCTTCTTCGTCTTCAACAATACAATTCAATTTCAGCGGCACCTGAAAATGTGGGGAAACAACATGTTGGAGAAACTAAAAAGTAAAATAACAAAAATGATCACTTATGTTTTGGAGTAAGTTAAAAATAGTCCCCTAAATATACACTTGAATAATTTTGGTTCTTTAATTTTACCGAAAGTGAATAGTTTTGATACCCATTAAATATGTACTTAACAACTTTGACTGTTTTAAATTAAAAAAATTTAGCAATCGGGATTATAACTATAATTTTATATATTTTTGTTTCTTTATGTTAATAAACCATGTCACACTGGATATGTTGATTTATTATTTGGAAAACTAATCAAGCACTAACCAAATGCGTAAATACACAATTAGAGAAATATTTGTGTCATATTTTTTTTTTATATGGGGAGGATGTTTCAAAGGGACTTGGGTAAAAGTTGGGGTATTATCTATTTCAGCTCGCGGAAAAATTATTTACGTCTGGTAAGCTTGTCGAAAAAATATATAAAATTTGTATAATTTTGTATATAACTTAGACTATGTATATATATACCAAAAATATACAAATTTTTATATATTTTTTGAATATTATTTTTACAACGGCTATACAGTGTCATTTTTTCTATAAAATATGTATGGAGCCTTTTCAAGATATTACACTTATCAATAATTGAACATATCTTTTATTAATATTACAAATGACTCCAAGCTAAAAGCAAATACGCAAAAGTTTGTTAATTATATGCAAAATTTTATTGTTAATTATACACAAATGAAATCATTCTCAGTGAGAAATCAATCAATCTTAGTGGCATGAGTACAATTTTCACTAATAAATAATCCAATTTTTATTATTTTTCCCACAATACTATATAAATTAAGAGACTGTTTGGACATAAGAAAATTTTTATTTTTTTTCACTTTTCTCTGAAATTAGTGTTTGGCAAAAAAAATTCAATTTCACTTGAAGATGAATTTTGGAATTTTTTGAAAATTTGAAAAATTCCAAAAAGTTATTTTTCAATATTTTTACTCAGACCATTCACAAAACTTCAAAAACAACCCAAAATTATATTCATGTCCAAACACAACTCTAATTTTCAAATATCATTTTCACTTTGGAACAATTCTGACGTCCAAACGCCTACTAAAAGAAGAAAAATATGCGAAAAAGATAAAGGCAAATCGAAAAGTTGAAATATACGGCCCAGATGCAATATCCTCAGCCAAAACCTAAATTGACGGTTCTTATTCAAATGGACTTTGCCCTTTCCACAAGTCAATCACTCTTAATTAAGCTGCTGTAGAGTGAAGACAACTCTAGGCAATTAACATTAATAGCCTCAACTTAATTGTGTCCCAAATTCCTAACCCGCCAAAGTTAGTACGAAGAAACAAAACCCATTTCTCCTAAAATTTGCAATCTAAAATTGCAAAATTTGGTGGAAGCCATGTACATGTACAGAGGTTTGCAGCGGTTTAGAACCTCTAGCTCCTCAATTATTAACCGTTTTACTGTACCTCAGTTGAAAAGAAAAGCTTCTAATTCTTGGTCTGCTATTCAGGACACTTATTATTCAACAAAGGTACAATCTTTTACTTTTTTTTTGACTTTTATTAAACTTGTTTCTTTTTTCACACATTTAATCTTGGATATATAATTTCGTTTTTTTTTTGTGTGGGTATATGATGTTATTGTGGAATAGGATATATTCGAGAGGCATAAGGTGGTGTTTACAATCTCCACGTCTATAGCATCAGTTGCTACAGCATGGTTCGGTAAGTTTATTGTATGGTTTTGTCCTCACCGATTTGGGTATTTCAGTTATGAAATTTTATGTCATTTTTCATTTTTTGTATTATGAATAGCCACCCGATAAGGTTTTGATGTGTAAGAGAATAGTTATTCTTTATCTTATATGGTGTTACTGACAAACTTCTTTTGAACTAGAGGGATGTTTGGAGAGTCTAATTCATTCTATGCATAATATACACTGCTCGAGCCTCGAGTTAGATGGGAAGTGGTGCCACTTGCAATGCAGCATAACTAACTGTTTTTGTGGCAAAAATTATCTACTTGACTAATCTACCTACTGGAACGGATTGATTAACGAGAAGAACTTCAGCTACTTAATAGTATCAACTACAATGTCTTATTAATTTTAAACAGTAAATGCTAACCGTCCAATGTAAAGTTGCAAGAATAATGCCACCATTATGCTTGCAACTTGAGATGCGTTCTGCTTTCCAACGTGCTCATCTGTTAATTAACTCATATAATTTCTCCATTTCTTGACAAATGAATATATGTCTATTGACTGTATAAACACTGTTAAAATTTTGATTTTTAATAAATCCAGCTGAGTGCGAGCATACTTGAGTGTTTTCTCCAATATGCGAGAAGTGCTGATCCATTGTATATTGTCTTAATAATAAGTTTTGATATCCTGCCGATGTGGGATAATGTTATTTCACATTAATTGATCAGCTGACAGTTGAGTGAATGAGATATTAATGGTTGGTTATCAGACATGCTCATATGACCTATCTGCTAGAATGTGTAAAGTAACTTTTTCACTCCAACTTCACCGTGTCTGCTTTGCAATTATTTGATGGCTTGATGCTTCTCGTGTATATTCACAGAGCACCATTTCATTGAAGGTGTCAAGTGTTTTTTTTTTTCCGCAAGAGTTTCTCCCTTGTCTGCTTATATGATATGCTATCTGGGTTCAAACCCTTTTTATATTGTGAATTGTTTGGTGCAAAAAATGGACTTTTCTTTAGAATTATCTGGTGAAAACATGCTAGAAGTGCATGCATTTAATCTCTTATTCATTGTATATTTATATTGGCTACTCTCCTTTCCCTAGATACTTGGAATGCTATATTCAAGCGGATCTCAAACTTTTGCAGGTTATACTTTACGACACATTCATCAATCAAGAGTTGACCATCGTCTTGAATCTATAGAGAAAGCTGTAAGTTTTCATTGCAGAACAATGTTGTCCCACAGTTATTTTTCTAGCTTTTTCTGTTCGAAAGAATAAGTTGCGTACTACACAAGGGAATTTGTTTGGAGTGCTATACAGGAAGGGTGGGGGGGTGGGGGGTTAGCTTGTGATTCATAGGTTGTGTAGAGAGGAATGATCCAGTCTAGACTTTAGAATGGAGTAAGTTCTTTTAGATAAAGCAATAATTTATTAATGTGGGAAAACGCCCGTATACGAAAAATAAAGAACATACACAAGTATAATTCTCTAAGAAAGCTACCAAATTACTAAACTGACAGAAATCTCGTGGGTGCACCAAAAGTTAGCCAAAACACAAAAACCAGCTCTCAACCGTACAGATTGATTACCCCTTCAGAATTCCTTTACCTCTGAGTACCCACATAAGAGCCAAATGAGTTGACATCCCATGCTCTGCGCCTCCTTCCTTCTTCTGAAAACCTAGCTATGTATCAAGTTCTTGACTGTTTATTGTAGCTATGCATCACCGCATTCTAACCAGTTCAACTCTGTTCACCACAGCCTACTTACTACCTCACAGTCCAGTTGCAAGTGATCCACATCTTCTCCTGATCGTTTGCACATGAAGCACCAGTTGACACGTTGTCTTCCTTCCCATTTAGAATCGCGCCCTTCTTTGTTGTTATCCACGTGAAAAAACATACTTCTATCAATATTCTGTGAATCCAAATTGATAGATTTAAGAACTGTCGTCCTAATAGAACTTTACCAGAAAAGATCCGCTTGCCTTTCTGTTCACTTCCATGTTCCAAGTGTCCTACTATGCCTGTCTTATGTCATGCTTATAGAGTAATTCCGTCAAGTTTGAGAATATAACTGTCTTCCGTCTTATAAATTCCTTTCGAACCTCAAGTTCCAAAGAACTCAGGCATGGTATGCTCTGTAGATATGATAGATGTAGTCATCTCCTTCTGGCTCCATATGTTATAGATACTTGCGAAAACAACACTCAGTTTGTCGTTGCCGCATTTCTTGTGCTCCCAAAAAACTAATTAAATTTCCCTTCTCAACTTTAAAATTGATGTTTCTACTGAAGTCCCCATGATGTTCCAATTAACTTCCTTTGAAGCCTCTCAAACTTTTAGATCTTAATAAATGGTGCGTGCATAAGAGACATGTGATATGTTGGGATTCTCTTTGATGACAGGTACCTCTTTTGCTACCTTGCTAACCTCGTCTCAACTTTTTCTGTTATTGTTCTCAAATTTGCAGTCTTTATATTATGCTCTAAGGGCAACCCTAATAAGTCACCAAAGGTGTCCCATTTTGCAATTAAACAGAGGTGCTAATTGTGCAATGCTGTCTACTTTTCCTACTGGAATAATCTCATTCTTCTTTGAATTAAGTCTCTATTCCTGATATTGCTTGGAACCACAAAAACACCTGCTACAGATATGTTAGTTAAGACATCTCAGCATCACAACTACAAAGATGTCATCTGCAAACAAAGGTGTAAATTGGTTTAGAATAGAGTAGGATTAGTAGCAAATGTGATGTTAACTGTTGAGAATAATTCTTCGATAATATGCCCTTACAAATTAATGTAGTTAAAGACGTGAAGTTTGAAAATAAAAATTATTACAACCTAGAATTAATTGATAATCGAATATCTTGTTAAACTTCAAAGTCGTTCTTTTATAGCCCAGGACAATGGGAAGATGTGGCGCAGTTGTGTCTTCTTTGGATAATGTGTAAATAGAGACAAGAATTGGAATTTGATATGGACTCTGTTTAAGATTCAATTATTATTAAGCATGGCGTGGAGTACGGACTGGAGTGAATTAGTATTTTTTATGTTCCCCAGCTTGTGTCCTCACCTCCCTAGCGGCCTATGTGCAACCTACCTCCTAGAATACCTAGCATAAGTAACTCAGTGCTTTTTATAGGATTGTCAATGAGTGGGCATGCAGAACAGCAGAAGTACTAAAGGAGGGCTGGGCTGGCAAAGTAATCTGAAGATTACAAATGTCAAAGATTTGACCCATCAAGACTCTCTCTTTTTCTTCCATTAATCACCTCTTCTAGCTGCTTCATCGCTAATCTTGTTCTCTGTCACCCTGCAACTATTATTTCTCCATTCATCTGTTTCTAGTTTGTTCTCGTACCTTTCTTGGTCACTCACTTGTTCTCCAACATCCTCCACCATCCCCACTTGTTTGCTTTCAACTTCTACTAATTGGTTGTACTTATCTATGAAAAATAAAAACAAAAATCCACGAACTAATTATCATAGATTATTTCCCCCATTGCTTTGGTTCATGGTAAAGGAAGTACACCACGGAACTGGTAGGTAGACGTCATGAATTTGACTCTGCTGACTAAAAGTAGGAGGTTAGAGGGGCGGGCCCATGCTCCTACGAGTTCCAAAATCTGTGCACCAACTTGAGATTGGCCGGCTAACCTACAGGTTTCTTTTGTTATCCCAACTTAAAAAGTTAGCATAGATTTTTGAGTAGTTGAACATCAATATATGCGTCATTTTCCTGAGTATCCTTGTCAACATATTATTCAGCTCCAAAACAATCAGTGATTCCTTGTTGCTTGGCTAGATAATGTTCTTTCTAGTAGGTTAGCTTAAGAAGTTTCATTTTCTGGACTCTGAAGGTCTGGCATCGTGTTCTGCAAATGGCAATAGAGTACCGAGATATTAATATTTGATGTGACTAATTTTAAATAACATGGAAAAAGCAAAGAAGTCCTAACAAAAGAGAGTTTGGGGATCGGGGCTGGGTGACACTTACAGCGGGTTATGGGATAGGTTACAGAAGCTTCAGCCGGTGGGAGGATATGAGCAGAAGTCATTGGGTCCTCTCACGTGTTTGAAGTGGCTGATATGAGCTGAAGTCATTTGGGTCCTCTCACGTGTTCGGTCTTATTTTAGTAGTTTCTGTAGAGCACGTTGGCTTTCTTAGTGCCAACTGCCACGAGCAATTCTTTGGAATTTCGTTAATCCTTTTGTTGTTTATTGCATACTTTATGATATGACCTTTTCTATCTGGCAGATGAAGAATAATTATCAAATAGAAGATCCTGAATTTAAGAAGCTTGTGTCAGGTTCAATTACTGTACCAGCTTGTGTTGCAACTGCTGGAACCACACTGATTATTGGGTTTGTGAATTTTTCTTCTGTTGCAGTTTCCTTGTTCTTGTTTTGCTTTGTTCTTTTTTTTTTCTTCCCTATACCCAGCTGGTTAATTACAAGTAAAATAGCTATGCTTCATGTAGTTTTCATTGCCTCATTCTACTTCTATCTTTTTTTAGTTTTTTCCGTTGATGAATAGCTGTCGTTACTTTCTTATTGTTTTCGGAAAACTGTTAAATTCAATAGTCTGACAAACAGAATCGCTTTCTGAATATCCTTTAATGAGAGCAAAAGAACTTACCCGGATAAAAGAAGACGGAATTTGTGTGAATTTCTTGGTCTACTTCATGTACATTTGGATTTGTTAGTCATCATATTCTTTGCTGAATGCTAAGAGCTCATGAAAACCTGCTTCAATACGCCCTTTGATTTGCTTTTTGTGCCTTTGCTTTCAGGTATGGCTTGGGTTGGCGAGGTGGAAAATGGTACGCGAACAGAAAGTTTAGAAGGGAGCAGATGAAACTGTTGGGACAGATAAAACCTAAAAGATGGCCACTCAGGTTTTTACGACGATCACTAATAAAGCCTAAATCACCAGAAAATTTATTAACTGGATCAGAAGCATTGCCAAATGATGGATCTGTTTCCCACCGTTGAGGAGAAGTTCCTACCTTTGCTGACAAAATGAGTCACAATGGCAAAATTTTTGGTCCTACCGATATTATTACGAGTACAGGTTAGCTGTATAGTATTGCCAAAAGTTCATAACTATTCTTGTTTACAACTTCTGTTGGGATTACTCTTTTTATTATCAACCAGGCTCACAGTAACTTTATTCATAATCAAAGAGCAATCTCAGACAAAGATGATACATTACACTTGACATAAATCTTAAAGAATGATAACTAAATACAACCATGTTTGCTTAACAAGTCAAAGAATGACCAGAAAAACAAATGACTCGCTTATACAATTGGAAGAATGAAACAAACCAAGAATTATATAATCACACTCAATAATCTTAATAAAAAAATATTGGAAATAATCTAGCATTTAGGTAGATCTGGTGGAGGAGGAGGTAGCCTAGTTGATTGTGTTGGCCCATTCTCAACAACAAAAGATGTGGCTAATCCCCAAGGCAAGTGAACATCCAAATGACAATGCATCAACCATACACCTGTAATTTCCAAATTAACGATAAAAAAATCAATCTTCACTTGCAAAATCAACAACATACCCAATATGATCCCACAAGCAGAGGGGAACCTATGTAATACCGAGAGGGTTCACCGGCACCCGTAAAGTTCCGCAAAAAATTCCATGTATTCATGTATATGTCTTTAGAAAATAGTTATATACTAGTAGTTAGCACCCTATATACAGAGTAAATTTTAGTTGAATCCAGAAGTGTACCCCGACCTTTAAATCCTAGGCCCGCCTCTGCCCACAAGTGGGGTCTAGCGAAGGTAGGTTGTACAGAGATTTCACCGCTACCTTGTATGCGTAGAGAGTACACTTTCGATAGACCCTCGACTCAAGAATATAATTTCAGTATCAAGTTAATGAATGCGTTATATATGTACCTGGATTATTCGCTCGGAATCTAACGACGGCCCATCCTCCAACAGGAACACCAATAGTGTTACGTTCTTGTGGATTGAAAAGGTTAAATTTTTTCCGATCAACCGCGGGATTGTAATTACCAAATCCTTGAGCCAAGACATAGAAGTTAAATCCATGCAAGTGAATAGGATGATTTTCAATCCCAATCAAAGCAGTATTTTGGAACACAATCTCAACTGTGGCATTGAACTTAACTTTCTTCACTTTAGTAGACTTTGTAGTCATTATAATAGCAGGATTAAAGCTATTATTAGCATTTGTGTAGTCAAATTTCAGTGGTGGTTGGTTTGGGAAATCAGTGGTGTAAACTCCATTCACATTGTAGAAAAATGCCTCCAACATTGAAATCTTGTCAGGGAATTGGAAAGATGCATTATTCATACTAGCAGCAAGTCTTTGTCCATTTGGGCCTCCACATGTTGCATTTCCTTGTCTATTACAAGCAGTTAGGCCCAGCCCAATAGTAATAAACATGTGCTCATCCACTTTACGAGGCGGAGGTGTCCAAAATGGCCCAGTTACAAGCCCAGTTATATTGGTGAAGAATTTATGGGCTGTTGGTGTGTCATTAAAAGCTGGTAAAATTGGCATTATTGGAGTTGATGTTTGTGCACCTTCATATGTTATAATTCCTCTTGTGGTTGTGTTGTCAAATGGTACTCCGGCTGCACTAGCGTATGGGTTAGCCGCCATGTAGTACGACGACGGCGCCTGATCGGCCGTCAAGAGGACGTCGGTCGTCTGGCCTGGTCCGGTGACGACTACGTCGGTAACGTAAGGATCAGTATAAGCAGCATCAACCGCGACAACTTTCATTTTATGGTTGGCGATCTTAAAAAAGAGCTGGTTATTGAGTGCAGCGTTGATAATACGAAGGAGATATGTTTTCCCTTGTTTCACCGTCAACTTGTATGTTTCTAATAAGAAAAAGGAATTGAAGTCCAAGTTAGTTAGCAAGAGGAGAAAATAGAATAAAATCACAAATTAATTAAAAATACTTAAGAAAATCTGACTAGTATGTAATTGTCTCACGATTAATAGAGCAGGGGTAAAGATCGCCTGGCCATCCATTAATGGTGTAAGCATCAGAGTTATTAGGTGCAGCACCACTGGCTAGTCCTTCATTCTCCACGTCCACAACATTGGCATTCCACCATTCTCCTGCATTAACATTTCAAACATATTTCTTCATTTGCTTGTTTTATCTATAGGTAAATTCCACTCCATTTATATGTCAATTCTTCTAGCATGTACATAACTCATCTATATAAGTTACTTGTTATTACTCCATCCGTCTCACTTTATGTGATGCGATTCATAGTGCAAAAGCAAACCTATCTAACTTTTGGTGTAAATTCAAAATCTCCAAGTTTTTTAGAAACTACATAAAAAGTACTACGAATCACAATATTAACAATTTAAAATATTTAATTGATACAAAAATTAGTGGTCAAAGAAAAATTTCTTTGACACTCTAAATAGTAATTGCATCATATAAGGTGGAACAAACGAAATACTAAGGACGCGTTTGTCCATAGATTTTTTCTTTCCTTTTTTGATCATTTTTTCTTCCAAAAACGTGTTTGTCCATAAAATGTTGTATGTTTTTGGAGATTTTTCAGAAATGAGGTTTTTTCAAATTTTGAGAAAAACATCTTTTCCCACTCACAAAACTACAATATCTTTTCAAGTGAAATGCATGTTGAAACATAATTTCAAATACCAAATACTATTTTTCAACTCTCCAACTAATAGTTGCATCACATAAAGTGGAACAAACGAACACTATATGAGTAAACTCATAATTATTAATATATCTAATCTCATATTTCTATAAAATATTACTAAGAAATTGAGGAATTAATTTGAAGAAGGTTAAGTTACCTAAAAGGATAGGGACTTCCCTGTAAGGTTTAGGGAAAGGATAATAGTTTCCTTTTTTGGGTCGAATAATGAGTGCACCATGAACCGTGGCCCTAAGCCATGAAACATGTGCATGCCACCAAAGAGTCCCTTCTTGACCCGTTACGTTAAACTTGTAGGTGTAGCTATGTCCGGGTCGGATCGGGCACTGCGTCGCAAATTCGGGTCCATCAGCCCACCCACTCAGTAGCTGAAAAACTCCATGCCTGCATTAATTAATTTACATTAATTAATTAGTTTTTATTTTTCACGTCATTCCGTGAATATGTAATGAGATTATTTAATAAGCATTCAACTCCCCATTGCTTTTACTAATTTTGTTAAACTCTTTTTCTTTAACTAATTGGAGGGTGATAGGCTGATAGCGATAGTTGCCACAGAAATGTTAAATAAATATCACTGACTATCTATATATTATACTACTATTATTGAATATTTGAATCGACTTTTTTATGGTAACGTAACGGCATTTCTGAGATTGGTTTTATTTGTTTGATTTCTTTCTCTCATTTTCTTTTAACAAACTACGTTTTTTTTTTCCTTTTAAAATATTGAAGGACTTACCAATGAATAGTGAGATTATAAGGTGAAAGGTTGAAGACATGAACAACAAGGGTGTCTCCTTCGTTTACACGTATGGTTGGACCAGGAAGACTTCCATTTACAGCAGTGATCACTTGTCTACGGCACAGTCTCGTTATAGTACGGTTTTGCACCTATAAAAAACCAATATCATGAAAAAAAATTACAATTAATTAAATAAAAGTTATAGTAAATGTAATTCTCGTTTGCTATTTTTCATAAATATTCAAATTAGACGAGGTGCAACAAGTAGAACAAATAGTTCCAGTCGATATGCATATGTGTGTGTACGGTGTATTTAGTATAGTATGTATATTGAAAATGCAATCGGGTATATAGTTTGAAGTAGGGTTTAAGCTAAGAGTTCAAGAGAAAATAAATTGCAATATGCATTTTGTGAAACAGGGTAGAGGTAGATAATAATTTGAAATTTATGAGTTTCTATCGTGAGTTTAAGACAATAGTACTACAACAATACCTGGGTTTACAGTAAGATAATATATATATAGAGAGAGAGAGGGAGAGAGAGTTGAGGGCCGGGTCTATTGCAAAGAACCTCTCTATTTTTACAATATATGGGTAAGGTCTTCGTACACACTACCCTCCCCAGACTCTGCTTGTGGGATTACACTGGGTACGTACATATATTATTATTATAGAAAAAAGGTATTGAGTTCATGTGAAGCTATAACCGTCGACCCTCTAGATCCGCGCCCATGAAACAAGGTAGGTACTATTCTATGAAAAGTTGACGAGCTAGCTATTTTGCATGGGAAATAAAGAAGATAATTACTACGTACATGAAAAGAATGCTCAACAACTGCAGCTGAAACCAATGAGGAGTAAGAAGGTAGAAGAGCAATTATGGTGCAAGCAAACAAGAAAACTTGATGCCCCATTTCTAAAAAAAGAAGAACACTACACTTCAATTGTAAAGCTAGAACTTGATGAATTTGGTTGAGAGAAAAATGAGAAATGAATAGCTTTATATAAGGAGGAGTTTGTACACCTACGAAAGCCACAGGCGGCAGTATTTTCTAATTAAGAAATGTACGTAATACAATTATTTGTTTTCTTCTTCATTATTTCTTCTTCTTTTTGTGGAATTGTTTATCCTATGTCTTAACTAGCTTTATTTTACGTATTTCATCTTAATTTCCTAATCTCGCTTTTCATATGTGGTCTTGATGTATCTAATTATTTGCCAAACTTTTCCATGATTGCGTGAAAGACTTTGTTTAAGGCAAAGCGAGGGTATTTGAAAAATGGGGTTTGAAAATTATTTTTCGAAAATAATTTCGCAAAGGTTCGTTATAGAACAGCTTGAGTTGGCCATCAAATAAGTACTTAACTGAATAAGACTTTTTAGCTGATAGCCATATAATTTACAGGACGTTTGTTGTATTGAAGAATATCTTCGTTCAATTTGACTGTTTCCTCTATTTTGTTTTTCTAAGTTTTTTTATTTTATTTAGATTAGGTAGCTTCAATTGTCGTTTAAGTAGGTGAGGTTACATTGACATTTTGTAACTAGCTGTTTGCAATAAATTTTCAACATACGAAAAATAAATTGTAATCACAAAAAAATGAAGTGATTTATTCATAAACATTGCGAGTTACAACTCTATTTACCCCTTGATTCTTCCTCCAAATTGTTCTCCGTGATTCGAGGACTGGATCAACGTATACTCGAACATAAGATGATACAGACCTCTCTGGATTATTTAATCTCCATGAAAGTCGATCATTGTATGGATATTCTTCTTGAAGTATTTAATTATCAACAAGAACATCAATTGATCACGACATCATTTTATGCCTTGATCCCTTTGTGAATATCCCAAGAATTTATGGGATTTTTGAGACCGTCTTCGAGGGAATATGTATCCCTTTGTATAGGCGTGCGTTAGGGATAAGGTTAGAGTAACTTTCAAGAAATCCTGATAGAGTCCTAGGATTTCAAGAGTCCTGTATCGCTTGATCCTTTAAAATTTCGATGTCTACAGATGCCCCCTACTTCAAGGTTTGTCGGGGTGTAGGCTTGCCGAAACTTGAAGACGGGACTTGAAGTACTCGACCATCGCAACAAATGATTTTGAGACTTGGAGTTTTCGATTTACAGGAGGAAGAGATGAAGCGCAGAATTGGTCTCATTGGGCGTGCAAATTTGTTTGCAATAAATTTTCAACATACGAAAAATAAATTGCAACCACAAAAGAATAAAGTGATTTTATTGATAAACATTGCGGGTTACAACTCTGTTTATCCCTTGATTCTTCCTCCGAATTGTTCTCCATGATTCGAGGACTGGATTAGCGTATTCTCGAACATAGGATGATACGGACCTCTCTGGATTATTTAATATCCATAAAAATCGATCATTGTATGAATATTCTTTTTGAAGTATTTGATTATCAAGAAGAACATCTATATTGATCATGACATTATTTTATGCCTTGATACCTTTATGAATATCCCGAGAATTTATGGGATCTTAAGAGACCCTCTTCAAGGGAATATGTATCTCTTTGTATAGGTATGTGTTAGGGTTTAGGGTAGAGTAACTTCTAAGAAATTCTGATAGATTCTTAAAATTTCAAAAGTCCTGTAGTATCTTGAATTTAGAATTTAGCTTGATCTTTTAAATTTTCAATGTCTACACTAATATTCTACGTATTTTTTTCTGTTATCTTTTGTTGCCCATTGAGGGGCAGGACTTTTACTCAGTCCAGACTAACTTAATATACTTTTTCCTTTTTCTTTTTTTTTTTGAAGTAAGTGATATTCACTAAAATGAAATTTTATATACATATATACAGACACAGTGTCAATTAAGAAAATTATTTGGGTTATACCGGCCAAGGCCTGCGTGGAAAATTAGAGTTATCAAAGTCGCAATTAATTGTCAGATTATTGCTCTTTTTACGCTGTTGCTTACAAATGCTTCAATCCAGTGGCATAAACAAAAGGGGTTAAATAGAAATGAAGTATTATGTTAAAGTACATTCTTCATCCTCGTATGAGTATGGCAATTTTCTAGATTAAGGTAATCAAACAGTAATATGAATATTTATCTCATTTCACACGTACCAACCAACTAATCACAAGCTTTAATTGTTAATTGGAACAAAGGACTTCGTTACCAGTAAGTTTCCAATGGGATTTACAAGTTACAACCTAGTAATTGCTTAGTCAAGGACAATCGGTTATTGGTACGAAATTTGACAAATTGTTTATTGTTTTTGCTTTTTTTGCTAATGTAGACAATAAATTTGCGTCAGGAAAAAATAATCGAGACTGAAAAATATTGTAATAATCGTAGTATTTGATTTCAAGTATTTGAGTGTTACAATCTCTATGAATCCTCTAATTCTTCTTTTCAATAGTAAATAAATTCAAGGGCCTTTGAGCTTGATCTTGAATATGTAGTTGTCGCCACGAACAATGATCTTGCTCTTGAGCTTGAACTTGATTGCTTGAACTTGATCTTGATTTGTTGTCCGTTCTTGAGCTGGAACTTGATTGCTTGAAGTTTGAAACTTGTAGAGAAATTTGCGGCGTTTGATCTACGAGCTCCCTCTTGCTTCTTCTTATAACTTCTGATCTCTTTTCTGGGTTATGTAGACTCCTATTTATAATTGTGGAAGGGAGGAGTTGTGATAAGAACAAAATCTTTTCGACCAATCAAATTGAAGTGTGACACAGCCGCATCTGATTGCCCAGAACATGTCACTCGCACACGTGGCACTGTTTTATTGGTCTTTTAATGTGACTTCGCATGCCTTGTCATTTTGACACGTGGCATGATTCTATTGACTCTTCCGTTTGACTTGGCGTGCCACGTCATGTCACGTGTGACACCAAACTCGTCTCTTTGAAGATGATATCTTGGGCATAATGAAATGAGCTCATCATTTGTAGCCCGATTAAGTGGGCTAACCCAGTCAATATTTATTGGACTTAAATAATTAATTTCAATATATTATTCCATAATATTTATTTGGACTAGTATATTTAAAATGGTCCAAATAATTTTATTGAATTTACATTCAATAAAATTTGCATTCCTACAACTGCCCCTACTTCAAAGCTTGTCGGAGTATTTTAACTTTTTTTTTTTAAAGACTAGTTTTGAAGTATTAATTTGATGCTTTTTGAGATTAACAGTAATCTACGCAATGTGTTCCACAAAAATAGAGAACTATCAGCGCCTTAATGCAGCAACAGTTTCGGGTGCAAGACATGAAAGAACTCCATATTTATTGAAATACTTGGTGCTACGTCGCTGTTAAACTTTGGTACTTGGAATTGCATATTCTTTAACTAGAAAATGTTGTCTCCAACTGCAACGATTAAACAGAAGCTTAGATATTGCAATCGTACTTTATCCCCGTAATCTCCTAGTATACACTTCATTTTAGTGGACAATTCCTATTGTAATTTGTCTCCAATTATAGTTGGATTACACAACAATAATATCGGCGTTGGACATCGAGAAACTTGTGTCACCGCCACTAGGCTAACTTAATCCAATTAGGAGACAAATTATAGTGATCATCCCACATTGAAAATTTGTCCTCGACAACTGCCTTCGAAGATCTATATAAGCTCGTATACTCTTCGTTCAGTTAGCACCAAATTCAGCGTTTTGCAAATTATTTTGAGTTTATTTTTGATAATTTGGAAGCATTAACGCGAAGGTAATTTCTTTTTTTATTTTTGTGATGATTTTCTTTCTTTGTAATTTTTTTTTGTAGGTCAAACGAGAAGGGTATGTTCTTGGTTAACGAGATGATCCATGCATGAAGAAGACAATCACGGGGTGTGAGGGATGGGTACTCATCCTTGCCTGAATATCGTAGAGATTACTCTCAGGGCCCGACTATTGGAGAGATTACTCTTAATGTGACTTGACTACCTGAGAGATTATTCTCAATGTGGCCCAACTACCGGAGAGATTACTCTCAATGTTGCTCGACTACCGGAGAGATTACTCTCAAAATGACCCGACTATCAGAGAGATTACTCTCAACATGTCCTGACTACCGGAGAGATTACTCTCAACATGTCCTGACTACCGGAGAGATTACTCTCAACATATCCTGACTACCGGAGAGATTACTCTCAATGTGGCTCGACTACCGGAGAGATTACTCTCAAAATGACCCTGCTATCCGAGAGGCCAACTTAAGGTGCAAAGGGACTCATATGTCCACCTTAAGATTGGAAAGTTATAGTTCCTTTTAAGGACAAACCCACGAAGAGGCCAACTTAAAGTGCAAAGGGACTTATATGTCTACCTTAAGATTGAAAAATTATAAAGCTTTAACTCGAAGACGACATCGACTGATCACTTGGAAAACTTTGAAGATTTGGCGGACTTTGCAGGCTTCAACTCGAAGATTTGGAGGGCTTAAATAATTTAACTTTAAGATAGACGAATTTTAAGACTGAAACTTGAAGATCGACGAACTTGAAGACTTCAACTTGGAGACTTCCTTAAATATTTCAACTTTAAAACCGGCGAATTTGAAGACTGAAACTTGAAGACCGACGGACTTGAAAATTTCAACTTCGAGACTTCGATGGCTTAAATATTTCATCTTCTCTTTTGCTTTACATTATCCGACTTTTATCTTAGTCGCATAATTTTCAGCCTTACGCGCTTGTAGCAAAAGATTCATATCTTGTCGTGGGAGAGTCCAAATAATGAACCGTTTGATTTCTCGAAAAATTAGACATTAATATCTAAAATGTATACAAAAAATTAGAATCAAAAACCTTCATAATCGCTCCAGATAATATTTTTGAACAAACTTTAGATTCCACCACGTTGAAAATTTCAGATTTATGCAGTCTCACAAAAAAAATCATATCTTAGTGTAGAAAAGTCAAAATCACGAACCATTTGATTTTTTTAAAAACTTAACTTGAAAATATATAACATATCCAAAATGCAAGATTTAATGCCTTAAGAATATTTTCAGATAATAGTTCGAAATCAATATTAATTCTGATGCGGCGACGATTTCAAATTTGCACGATTTCATCAAAACTTTTGTATCTTGATGTAGAAACGTCGAAATCACGAACCGTTTGATTTTTTGAAAATTTAACTTGAAAATATTAAAAAAAAATGCAAGATTTAATTCCTTAAGTATAGTTTCGGATAATAGTTCGAAATCAATATTAATTCTGATGCAGCGACGATTTCAAATTTGCACGACTTCACAAAATTTTTGTATCTTTATGTAGAAACTTCGAAATCACGAACCGTTTGATCTATTGGAAACTTAACTTCCAAATCTATAACATATACAAAATGCAAAATTTAATGCCTTAAGGATAGTTTCAGATAATATTTTGAACTCAATACTAAATTCTGACACACCGACGATTTCAAATTTGCGGGATTTCACCAAAAGTTTGTATCTTGGTGTGGAAGAATTGAGATGTAAGACTTTTTAATTGTTAGAAATTGATATTCAAGGGATTAATTCTCACCAAACATCTTGGATTCAAGTTTCAATGAATTGAAACGTCGTGAAGGCACACCAAAAAAAACTTGCAGGTTTTGCGAACATGAAGGCATAGCAAATCCCTGAACTTCAATGCAAATGCTTGGCAACCTCCTAAAAGATATTAATCATTTCATTGAAGACACCCAATTTACCATAGCGGCTTTCCCCCTCTTTAAATCAAATGGGATCCAAAGTGTAACAGAAAAATGTTATCTCAGCTTGATTTTTAAGTGCTAATTGAATGTGTTACATTCAATCGTACTTCATTCGGACAACGATTGGGGGATTATGTATCTTTTGAACTTATGAGACTGAACTCAGAATGAAACTCTAAGCTGCCTACGTACCTCGGTGAAGAGGATCAAGTCATATCGTAGTTCAGAATGGGTGATTTTCTTTTTTTTTATGTCCTAACTTTTGCCTAGGCCGCCTCTTTCGAGGTTTTCAACCTAGCGGACCTTTTTTTTTGTGTGTGTGTGGAAAGTACCTAGTTTAGAATCATGCAGGCCAGGAGTGTAGGAACATGTAGTTTAGGCTCCTGCATCAAGGAGCGTTGCAACTTCAAGGATAATACTTCTTCAGAAACTTGCCATTGATAGGGCCGATTCTTATGCCATCTGCATCTACCAGCTTGTGATCCCCACTTGAGTAAGCTTCTTGTACGACATATGGCCCATCCCATTTTGAAGTGAACTTCCGTGCAGGTTTATGTGAAGTAATAATGGGTCGTCGTATGGCAAGGACTTGATCTCCTACTTGAAAGGACCTCGGGCGAACTCTTTTCTTGAAGGTGCGAGACAATCAAGCTTGATAACATTCGAGACTTTGTTGAGCTTCCAACCTCTTCTCATCAAGAGCCTCCAACTCTACTAATCGAAGTCGAACATTTTCTTCATTAGTGACCCTTTCTTGAATAACCAGTCGTAATGAAGTTATTTGACGTTCAAGTGGCAAGACGGCTTCGACTCCATAAACGAGTGAATAAGGAGTCGCTTGTGTTGGCGTGAAGTGAGTCGTCCTATATGCCCATAGAGCTTCTTTCATACGGTCATTCCAATCTCGTTTGGATTTGGAGACGACTTTCTTTAGCAAGTTGCATAAAGTTTTGTTGAATGCTTCAGCTAGACCATTGGCGGCAGTGTTGTACATCGAAGAGTTATGTTGCTTGAACCCAAAGAGATCACGAACCTTGTTCATCAACCTATTATCGAATGGATTTTCGTTATCCGTTATTATGTAACGAGGAATGCCAAAGAGATAGATTACATTTACTCGGATGAAACTTGCAACATTCTCCTTCTTTACCTCCTTAAGAACAACAACTTCAGCCTATTTTGAGAAGTAGTCAGTTGCAGCCAAGATGTATAGGTTTCCACCAGAGGACTTTGGCAGTGGTCTAACAACATCCAATCCCCAAGTGTCAAACGACCAGGATGCAACAGTCGGGTGCAACACTTCGGAGGTTGGTGAATAAAATTCGCATGGAATTAACAAGCCTTGCATCTTCGAGCGTAGTCCAAGAAATGTTTTATCATCGTTGGCCAATAATATCCCATATTTTTTATATGGAAGTGGAGCTTTGATCCAGACTGGTGCGACCCACATACCCTAGAATGTGCCTCTTGCAAAGCTTGGAATGCTTCTTCTTCCCCTAGGCATCGCAAGAGTACTCCCTCGAACGACCTTCTGTATAGAGTATCTTTGTAGTAAAGGAAGTGAGTTGAAGCATCTTGCTTTTAATAGTTCCTTCGATGAACTCCTTCAGTTGATCGATTGGAATCATACCTTCCGAAGAGACTGGAATTTCCTTAGTGGATGCAACTTGTCGTGGGGGAGGATCAATCTCTTGAACTTCTGGGAGTTTTCCAGGTGCATGGGTGGATTCTTCCTCCGTCAAGATTACCACCCTATCATTTAGCTTGTCGATTCTAGCATCTTGATTTTGCATGCACTTGTTCAAGCCAGCGATTGCTTCCGTCAAGTTTGCCAACTGCTCCTCCACAGATGAAGTGTTTGTCACCATGACTTGCATGATTGGTGTAAGTGGGGAGGATCCATCACTTGAAGCATCATCATCTTCCTTCACAGCAGAGTGCTTGGATCAGGAGAAGTCAAGGAGAGCAAGAGTTTTCTTGATCTTTTCAGCAACATCGTTTCCTTCATCGGGTGCGTTTGTGGAAGATCTTGCTCCTTTTGAGGATGTAGATCTGAAAATAGGGGTTTATGCGGACGACACCTGGGGTGCTTGTTGTCCTAAAGAGCTTGCTTTGCTCCTCGTAACTGGTCCAAAGCTTCCAAAGATAACATCGAGGATGCTTTCCACATCAGCATAGAACTTGGAATTAGCAGCTTTGGCAGAAGTTGAACTGGAGTTGATTTTCTTGGAAGCCATTTCGTTGTTCTTGAACTTTGGTGATTGAAAAGTTGAGATGAGAGGTAGAGATTGTCCAACTGGGCGTGCCAGAATTTGTAGACAATAAATTTGCGTTAGGAAAAAATAATCGAGACTGAAAATATTGCAATAATCGTAGTATTTAATTTCAAGTATTTGAGTGTTACAATCTCTATGAATCCTCTGATTCTTCTTTTCAATAATAAATAAATTCAAGGGCCTTCGAGCTTGATCTTGAATATGTAGTTGTCGCCACGAAAAATGATCTTGTTCTTGAACTTGATCTTGATTGCTTGAACTTGACACTGACCTTGATTTGTTCTTCATTCTTGAGCCGGAACTTGATTTCTTGAACTTGAACTTGATTGCTTGAAGCTTAAAACTTGTAGAGAAATTTGCGACGTTTGATCTACGAGCTCCTTCTTGCTTCTTGTTATAACTTCTTATCTCTTTTCTGGGTTATGAAGACCCCAATTTATAGTTGTGGAAGGGAGGAGTTTTGATAAGAACAAACTCTTTCCGACCAATCAAATTGAAGTGTGACACAGCCGCATCTGATTGGCCAGAATATGTCACTCGCACACGTGGCGCTGTTTCATTGGTCTTTTAATGTGACCTGACATGCCTTGTCATTTTGACACGTGGCATGATCCTATTGCCTCTTCTAGTTGACTTGGCGTACCACGTCATTTCACGTGTGGCACCAAACTGGGCCTCTTTGAAGATGATATATTGGGCCTAATGAAATGAGCTCATCATTTGTAGCCAGATTAAGTGGGCTAGATCAGTCAATATTTATTGGACTTAAATAATTAATTCCAATATATTAGCCCATAATATTTATTTGGACTAATATATTTAAAATGGTCCAAATAATTTTATTGAATTGACGTTCAATAAAATTTGCATTCCTACGGCTAATACATTTGACATGCTGTAATTTCTATCATATCATCACATTCATTAAGAAATTCAAGGATAACATGAATGCATCCTTCAGTACAACTCAGAGAATAATTCAATAATAATTAATGTACTCATAATATTTAAAAATATCTAACTGTCATTAGATAAGCGTGAGGTACAAGACTAGAGTACATATATCTTTCAAAAACATGTCATTGACTTTAGAATACTTTAATTTCGACTTACATATTTGTCATTCAAAGATAACAAAAGATAATCAAGTGACCTTTTTCACCTCTCTTTACTTTGTAAATTTTGAAAGCTCCAACTTCTTTATAAATAGAGTACTATATTTAGAGAGGAAAAAAACAACATAATTCGCATAAGGCTTATATGCATGTACCTTCCTAACCCATATACTGAGTCAAGTTCTATTATTTCATTTCAGATTAGAATAGATCTTATTAAAAGTCAAAACTCATAAAATAGAACGAATGTGTATGTATGACTGTACGTCATATTGTTACACTAACAAGTTTTCGAGGAATACAACCTTTGAAAGATATCAGATGCGCTCTTACGTCAATTTTAATTTTTTAATCTCTTTTTGAATTGAATTACCAAAATATGTTGTTAGAAATTAGTAGAATAAATTTGAGCGTGAATACACATATTCTCTTTTCTGTTTTTTTTAAAAAAAAAAAATTAATCCATTCATCCGGGCTTTCACCATATTTTCTCATTCCCATGTTTTTGTTCTTTAAAATCCTCCTCAATTTGAAGGCGCTCTTTCGAGAGATTAAGTTGAATTAACCGCAGATTTCTTTTTCATTCTTATTTACCTATCCTTAAAAAAAGGTTTTTTTTGGACACAATGTGCTACAATTCTTTTAGTGGAATATAATGCATTAGAATTAGTCATATGATGTGCAAACGCAAACTATGGACTCCACCGTGTTATAGAATGAAAGATAAACTATACTTATGATTGATAGATGGTCAAATCGTATGGCCACGGAAATGACTATAAATAAATAAAAAGAAAACATCCCTTGCTAGAAGACCAACATAAATACTATAGGTTAGCTAGTACTTCTTTCCTTTTTATTTTATGAGATAGTCGTTAGGTTTTGGAACATTCAAAAATATTTTACGATACAGTATTTTCAAAATTTATGATTTTCTCTTCAAATATCTTAATTAGAAGACTTTGAATATTGGATGGTAGGATTGAGTAGGAAGACAGTTGAAGTATCAAAACCAGCTTGCTTCTACATCTCAACCAATCACAATTTTCTATGAATTGAGATTAAAAAACTAGAGACAGCTAGCGGGGCATGAGTATAATAATAAAAATAAGGAAAGGAAAAGAATAACTCAAAAAATCTCTTTCCAAATTTCACTTCCTTCCAACAATACTCAACGAAGGGACGTATCTGTTGGATTATATACGCAACAGTATCATATTCACGTGTGAATTAAATAATTAATATATAAAGAGATTATTTAAATTACTTTTTTGAAGCGTGAACAAAACAGATTAATCTCGGTCTCCAGTTCTAGAGTTGCAAGACCGCGATCTCAGCAAAACCTCCACAGTCTTCTACCGTGTTACCCAAATAATATCTGAAAAGAAAAAATTTCGGGTGGGCAAAATTCCAAGGAAGAAAACGTGTTAAACCGGACCAAAAAACAATGACAAGCCTATATGCAATATATATAGCCACGTTTTGTTAGATTAAAACTCTTTTTCAAAACATGTTAGGTTTTCTTGTTCCACTAAGGAAAGTTTCCTTTTATTTTCTATTATTTAGGCACATTAGGAACCACATAATTTAATTAACAAGGTTTCCTATTATGGTTAATTTCTACCATAATAAATTGCGAATTATTCCATTAAAAATTTGTAATTGCAGTCCTCAGTATAATTTTGAAATTTTTCCATAAAATCTTATTTAACTCCACATGTTAAGATTTAGATACTAACTAATCAAATTAAATTACTGACAATTTAATTTATTGATTACTTCCTTTAAACTTTCGCTTAACTTATTTCATGTGTCGGATACAAAATTCACCGATCGAGTTTACACATGAAAACTTATAAGCTTTCATAAAGGAGTATCATCAATCTCAAACACCAATACATGGATTCTATCAACTAATTATTACTTCGTCAATGTATATTATTATTGTCCAATTTACCAGGCTTATTGACCCACGAAAGAATCTCACCTTTTAATAAATCAAAACAATAAATGACACGCACAACTAATAATAATTTATCAAGATTAAGAGTATAAGTATATTGAATGGACTAGAGAAATTATTTTAATAAGTCAGTATAAAATATTTATCTCTACTTGATCCGTTCAATACATACAAAATGTACTACCACAAGAAGTCGGAATTAAACCATTCCCATTATCAAGATAAATTATATTTAATCTTGTGCTACAACCATTCCGATGGTCTGTCCAATTTCATTATTAGATTGTGAACATAAATTCTATGATTTATAAGAATCGATGATCTTCCGTGTATAAGCTAAACTCTATATACGAAATCATCTACTATATAAGTAATGGACACACAGACAAATACATGATCTATTTAAAATAAAACTTTATTGGATTGAATAAATGAACAAACAATTATTCCATAAAGAATACAAAAACAATATGCATGGTTTATAGTATATCCTAATAATCTCCCACTTAGACTCATAACCATGCATCTACAATTCTGACATCCATTCCATCTACATGCATATCAAAAGTCTTCTTTGGCAAGATCTTAGTAAACGGGTCGGCCAAGTTTTTCTCTTATGCAATCTTGGTAACCACTACATCCCCTCTTTGCACTATCTCACGAATTAAATGATATTTATGCTCAATGTGCTTTGCTCTTTTATGGCTTCGTGGCTCCTACAAATTTCAACCGCACCACTATTATCACAATAAAGTGTTATTGGTGCTTGAATCAAGGGAACCACACTCAACTCTCTTAGGAAGTTCCCGAGCCAAACTGCCTCTTTGGCTGCCGTAGAGGCTGCTACATATTCGACTTCCAAGATGGAATCAGCAACACAAGTTTGCTTGATGCTCCTCCAACTTATGGCTCCACCTCCTAGAGTAAACACATTTTCTGAGGTAGACTTTCTAGAATCACTATCTGATTGGAAATCCGCAGTGTACCTAATAGGCACAAGGTCATTCGAATGATAGACTAGCATGTATAAGTGTTGTCCAATGCTCTCTCCTAAGATTAGACTGAAATCTGCAACGCCAACGACAAAGCAGATATCAGGTATAGTACATAACATAGCATACATCAGACTCCCCACAACAAATGCATAAGAGACCACCTTCATCTTTTCTATCTCGTTCATCAGTTTTAGGAGACTGGTCTTTAGATAGAGAAATTCCATGGCTGAAAAGGGGAAATCATTTCTTGGAATCATGCATGCTAAACCTGGAGAGTATTGTATCAATATAAAGAGCCTAGGATAAGCCTAATATCCTTTTCTTGCGATATCGCAAGAGCTTGATCCCAAGGATATGAGCCGCTTCTACCAAATCTTTCATATCGAAGTACGTGGATGTCACGACCCAAATTATCAACCCGTGGAATCGTGATGGCGCCTAACATAATACTTGCTAGGCAAGCCAATGTTAGAAATTAATTAACCATTTTCTTTTGAACATTTACTTAAACGCAATAAGACAATTTAAAATAAACTAAATCCAATAATTTTCGACGAATAACTTCATGAATAATACTAATAATCAATAGTTAAGCCGAACCGACAACTAAATATATAACTATAAGACTACCCAGCGTCCGGTGTCACAATTCACGAACCACTAAGAATACTACAAATAATGGACTGAAAGAATTATGTATCTGTTTTGAATGTAATAAAACATTGTCTATCAAAATTAAGAGAGGACTCCAGGAATCTGCGGACGCCAGCAGGTCTACCTCGTGTCTCCGGGTGTATGATGACAGCTACTAAAATCTCCTAACTCTGACCAGTACTTGGACCTGCACAAAAAAGTGTAGAGTGTAGTATCAGTACAACCGACCCCATGTACTGAGTAAGTGCCAAGCCTAACCTCGATGAAGTAGTGACGAGGCTACGGCGAGGCATTAACAATACAACCTGTAAATAATATATAATAAAGCAAGAAGGAAAAATTCTAATATAAACAAAACAATAACTGTAGCAACAATTAGAATAACTCAGCCACCTTTTCTAAGTCTCAACTATAACCAAATCTCACATAAGTTTCCAAATTTCCAAACTTTGACTTTAAAAATAAAAGTAAGTGCAAAATATGAAAAGTAGTAAAGTAAAACAATAAGTTTTCAAATCTTTGCTTTTGAAAATCAATAAAACATAAGTGTCCTCCCTTATCGCTCCTTGTTGCAGCGTGCAACCCGCTCCCACCTGTCCACCCTTATTGCTCCTCCCTATATATATCACCCTTATTGCTCCTGTTGCGACGTGCAACCCCATCCCACTTGTCCACCCTTATCACTCCTTATTGCGGCGTGCAGCCCTGTCACGATCCAAAATCCAAACATGGTAGTGATGGCGCCTATCGTGTTACTAGGCAAGCCTATTTCAAAAATTACTACTAAATCTATTATATGAAATTAATAAAATAATATCAACATTTAAATTTCTCATAAACCAAATCGATTCTGAATATAATTAATATAAAAATACGGAAGCTAGCCCCAACCATCGGGGTGTCACTAAGTCACGAGCGTCTAAAACTATGAACTAAAATATAGTACTGTCTAAAAAATTAAATGATAGAAGGAGTGACAAGGTCATGCGGACGCTGGCAGCTACCTTGCAATCTCCACAGATAGCCGGCCTGAGATCAACGATCGCTGCGCTCTGATGCGAGACTAAATTGCATAGTTTAACATGTGATATACCTTACATTTTATGAGCATTAATGATAGAATTACACTTGTTATGTGCTTAATGGAGTTTATTTCATGTGTAGGTGAATTGGAAATGGAAACGGAGCTAAAGGGATGCAAATACGTAAAAAATACGCAAAAGGAGACGCCCGGGCGATAGCCGGGCGTTTGCCCCATGAAGCCTGGCCCCCCCTGGCGTTAGGGGGGCGTTACAGCCATAACGCCAGGACCCCCCTGGCGTTAGGGGGGCGTTAGAGCCATAACGCCTGGTCCCCCCTGGCGTTAGGGGCGTTAGAGCCCAAACGCCATGCCCCCCCTGGCGTTAGGGGGGCGTTAGAGCCCAAACGCCAGGGGTCTCCAGTGTTGCCCAA